>PVLA01013434.1:0-36884 GCA_004027455.1 Hydrochoerus hydrochaeris
GACTTATGGGGAGTTTTTTCCCAGCTTGCCTTCTCTCTGCTGCACTACCTTGGAGCAGACTAGCTGTGGACTGGAATCTCTATAAACTGTGAGCCTAAATCGTATTTCCTTCCACTAAACTGCAGATGTCAGATATTGTGTCTCAGCAATGAGAACAAAAGGAAGATGACCCTTACATGTTTCTGTAGTTTCTCCATCATCCTGGTGTTGGAGCCTGCAATCCCTCACTCTTACCCCATCTGAGATGTACTCATTGCTCCTTTGTAATCAAGGCTTCATGCCTGAAGACTGCCTTCCTGACCCTTGTTAGAAGTAATAAAGCTCATACGAGCTTCCCAGGTCTGACTTTTTGAACAAGAAGACTTTGTGAGTCTATTGATTCTGGGCTTTAAACTCCATGGGTCCTTGGGAAAGTTCAATACTTTGAGTCTCTCAGCACCTGGGTCCTCATTAACTAACCATATGTAGCTCCCTTTAATGATGCATGGTCTGCATTTGGACCAAGGCCCTCACCTACTGGACTTAACCCACCTCCAAACACATAGGACATATATGAACAGTTCCTATACAGCCACGCACACCAGAAACTACAGGATGATAACAGGGGAAGTCAGGGTCTTTGGGGTCCCATTGCTTATGGGTGTGTGCTACCTTCAGTGCTTCAGTGCTGGAGAAGAGCAGAGTGGTGAGGAATAGCAATTCAGTCTCTCCAAGTTTGCGATTGACAATCTGGAAATTCCCAACTGAGGGAGAGAAAAAAAAGCAGATGAGAAAAAAAGAACCCCAGGAACTTAGAAACAACACAAAATGTCAAAGCTACAGAGTGTTTTTAAGATTTAGCTACTATAAAATGTGCTGCTATAAATAGCCCACCTGACCATCAACGGACGGGTGAAGAAAATGTGGTTTTTATTATATAATGAAGTACAACTCTGTCAGATAGAAACATAAACTGGAGGCATTATTAAGTGAGTGGATGCACTTAAGGACCGTAATTTCAAGTGAAATAGAAACCTCAGTTCAAATCCTGTATTGTTTCTGTTATAAAGGAAAGCAAAACTATACATATGGGGAAAATTGAAGATAAATATATGGAATTAGGAATACCATGCTCAAATAAGAATGAGAATGAGAGGTGGTGGAAGTGTGGAGGGAAGGAAAGGAAAAAGATCACAGGAAAAAAACAATTAAGGGGATAAAATGAAATACGGTTTTGGTAAATGGTGAGTTTAAAGGGACAAGAAAGTAGATAAGATGCATTGCGTACATAAATGCATCCTCTGTGATGACCATTCTGTATTGCAAACATGTACAATAAAAATACTACTGAGAAATTGTAGAGAAACTCTCCATTCCTGAATAGAGAAATAATCAGACTGGAGTTTTTCCCTGGCTCCTGGCTCTTGGGGAAAAGATGAGGTTTGTAGAACCAGTGTGAATCCTGTGGATTCCAAGTTATCCAAGGGAGAAAGGGCAGTAGTGATTCAGAACCCTGGCACTTGCCGAAATCTCAGGGAAAGTGTGGCTTTCTATTTCCAGGGTCTTTTCAGAAGAAACAGTGGGGGACTGTCTCCTATGCAGGTGGCTGCCATATCCTACAGAGTGCATGGGCTTGGGCTCCCTTCAAGGGAAGTGTTGAATACTTGAACCTGGGCCTCAGAACACCCACAGAATGGCTTCACTTCAGAACATGCAGTGTTAACTGCATGCCACAGGGACTGGGCGAGAGACATTCTCAGGAATCAGCTATGGACAGGTGATATACTGGAAAGACACACTCTGAAGATTTTAAGCTCACCTCTGAAGGGCATAAGCCCCACCCATGTTGGCAGAGGCCAGGCAAAGCCTGAGGTTTTGTGCATTTAAACATCTAGGCATTCATTTATCAGGAGCTTGCTGAAACTAAAAAGTGCAAATAGGTAGTGATAAATTGAAGACTTGTTTCTTTGGAAGAATTAACAAAGTTCACAATTCCCTAGCCATGCTTTCCAAAAATCCTCAAATTCAAGGACTAAAATTGGAAAAGTTAAAATTATAATTCACTCTGTCAAAATCCTGAAGATCATCTATAAATACTTTAAGTATCTAACAAAATGTACTCAGAAGAAATTCAAAAGACTGTGTATATGCCTAGATACATATGAACTCTCAAAAATAAAAAAATACAAAAGTTCCAAATAATTCTATATCTATATAAGTCAGCAAAACTCAGGAATTAATGTATCAAAAACTACAAAGAAAACATCTCCTATCCTGTAGCAATCAGATTTGAATTCTACAAGAAATTTGGAGAAGATCTTATGCCAATATTCCTAAAACCCTTTAACAAAATTGAATGGGAAGCAGGATTCCTTAACTGATTTTGAGAGCAAGCATAACCCTAATCCTAGAAACAGGAAAAATGCCAACGACATAATAAAACTACAGCTCAATCACCTTCATTACAATAGATGTATGGTCCTAAGCAAAATACTGGCAACCAGAATGCAACAAACCAATCATTCAAATCATGATACACCATGATACAATAGGATTCACTCTACAAGTGCAAAGATGGTTCAATATGCACAAAAAACAATGAAAACCATAAGGAAACTCCAGGACACAAAATACATGATATTTCCACAGAACATATATTTGACAAAATAGTATATCTATCCATGATAAGAATTCTGAAGAAAATGGGTATAGAAAAATCTCATCACAAGCTCATGAAAGCCATTTATGATAAAGCGATGACCAAATTCATATTAAATGGGGAAATAATTTCCCCCACAGTCAGGAATAGCACATGGGGGTTGACTCTCACTACTCCTGCTCAAAATAATTGAGAACACACTAGTCAGAAAAACTGAAAGAAAGTAAAAGCACATGTATATGAAACAAAGACATTATTGTGATTTGGAGATGACATGATTCTCTACAGAGAAGACCTCAAAAACTTGAACAAAAGACCCCTGGGATTAATTTAAAATTAGTAGCAGAGACGCTTACAATCAAGACACACAATTACATAGCATAGCTGTACACCATTAATAAACTTGAGAACGAAATGAGGTAAACACTAACTTTCACACTGGCACAAAGACAAAGGAGATATTTAGGAACCAACTTAACCAGGAAGCAAAAGACCTCTACAATAAAGTCTACACAGCTCTGAAAAGGAGATTGAACCGGCTATCAGAAAATGGAAAGATACAATGTTCTCAGACAGGCAGAAAAGGAATAGTAAAATTATTCGTGATTCTAAAACTATTGTGCAAACATAATACAGTCTAAGTCGAAATATCAATAGTATTCCTCACAAAATTATAGAAAATAATACTAAATTTTACATAGAACCAAAAGAGTCTGAGAATAATTAAAGCCACATTAGGGCACAAGTGCAAGGCAGGAAGCATCACAATCCTTGACCTCAAATTAAAGTACATACTAGAAATAAAAACAGCATGTAACTGGCAAAAAACAAATTTCAGGGTAAATGGAATAGAATAAGAAATACAGAAACAATACTAAACAACTTCAAATATCTTATCTTTATTACAGTGAATTTTTGTGTGGGGGATGAGGAATCAAACTCGGAAGCTATTGCTTGCCAGGCAGGCACTACACCTCTGAGCTGAACCTCCAGTCCTGAAATAACTGATGTTTGACAAGGGACTAAATAGTTTGCTAGAGTAAAGGTCACCTCTCTGTGAAAACCTCTCTCAGAAAACCAACTCTACACATTCCAAATATTGAACCTAGAACCATATTGCTTACCATGCACCGAACTGTGATCAAGATATATCAAAGATCTAAAACAGAAACAATCATCTATAAGACAAAACAGGTAAAACTGGTAGACACGGGCATAGCTAAGTTCTTTTTGAAAAGAACACCAGATGCACCAGAAACAATACTACAAATTGAAAAATGGGATCATTGCAAATTAAAAGCCTCTGCGCAGCAAAGGAAACACACAACATAGTCGAGAAATATTCTACAGATTGTGGAAAAAACCTAGGTATACCTTAGAGAAGGCATTAATATGTAGCATAGATGAAACTTAAAATACATCCGCAAAAATACAAGACACTATCAAGAAACTGGTTTCTGAAAAGAATGACACTGCTTGATAAAAAAGTATAACTGTCCAAGAAAGACATGAAAAAAATGTCAGATTCTGCTGGCCATGCAGTAAAAGCAAATGGAATGTGATTTCATCTCATTCCAGAAAGAAGGGACATTCTCAAGAGATCAAATGAGAGCAAATGTGGTGTGCTTGTGGGTGGAAAAGGAACATTTATTCCTTGTTGATGGGAGTGTAACCTGGTGCAACCACTATGGAAATCAGTGTGGAGAGTATTTCAAAACTAACAGCAGACATTGCATTCACCCTGCAGGTTTGTTTCCCCAAGAAATAAACACATCATAATGCAGTGATAGATACATACATATCCATGCTTATATCAGCAAAGTTGACAGGAGCTAAATCTCAGAAGGAGCTTATATGTCCATCAACAGATGATGGGCAAAGAAGGTGTGGTATTGAAGCACAATGGAGTACCACTCTCCCCAAAAATGGGAAAACTTGAGACCTTTGTAGGAAAGTGTATGTACCTCAAGAGGCAAATCTTATGTAAAAGAAACAGACATATATATTTAAATATTGCATTGTTTCTCTTATATGAGAAATACACAATATAAATAATGAGAAAAAGAAAAAACAGATAGTACTAACTATTGACATAGATCTCCAGTTAGGAAGCTAAGAGCAGAGTGAGGAAGGAAAGAGGGAACAGTGTAAGATTAAATATAAAAGAGGAAGAAATTCTGAGAAATGTGATAGTGTTGCCTCCAAACATGTATAATGCATGCACACACACAGACACACACACACAGATACACACTCACACACACACACACACACACAAACACACACACATGTATGTTTCCCATTGATGCAGGCAGCAGGAGGGAGGACAGGAACGGAATAAAAAGAATAAACACGTGTCATGCACAGGTAGCAGTTTCCCACGATGAAGGTGATCATTACGTATTACAAACGTACCAGTGTAAACCACCTTCACTCCTCACCTGGCTTCCTCTCCTTGATTCGCAGCTGACCCTGCGCTTCTCCCTTTGACAAAAGGACCTGTCTTTGACCGGTGAAGATACAGCAAGGCCACATCACTGAGCTTCGGGAGAAAACCTCAGTATGTCTGGACACCTCTGTAAGGGTTTCCCCAGACTGACAGAGGAGGATCGAGAGGCCCACCCGCGCCTGGTGCAGGCCCAGCTATTCCTTCTTCCCCACTGTCTACCTGCACATGAGTCGGGCAAATCAGGTCCACCATTTCCCTAGGACAGCAGAGGTGGAAGTATGGGGCAAGGTGAGTGTTCTCCGCTGTCTGGCCTTTGCCACCCCAGAGTGCCATCGGGATCAACTTCTCGTGTCTTGAATCTGGTGACCTGAGGCCACACTCCTCAGAGCAGGCCCTCCTGCCTGACGCCAAGATGCATGGGTAAAGGTGCACTGCATCCCCCAGGCACAGGCATCTGGGCGGAGGTCACCCTCTGATATAGGGTGCAATGTCCCCTCACGGTCATAGGTACGTCTTCGCCTTGATGGCTGGAAGCTGCCCCCGCCTCCCTGAGCTGAGGTTTCCTCCACCTATTGTGGGTGGGAATGCAGGACAGCACGAAGGCCGGAAGGTCAGGCTGGCTGGGTTTCAGCCCTCATGTGTTCTGTTCCAGGCATCCTGCCCCACTTCGCGTTTTGACTGGGCTAGAGACAGTGTCCTCCTATTTCCTGTGGCCTTGCTTCTTCTTTAAACACCATAGGGTCCCTCAGACCCTATTGTATATAGCAGGAATTCCCTGCCTGATAAGGTGCATGGGGCTTCCCTAGAGTCAGTGCAGGGGCATTTGTTCTCCTCTGGGGTTTTCCATATTCTGGAATGAAAGACAATGAGTACGACCATTCTCAGAGCCTTACCCTTAGAAGCTGGGTGATCTCATGTCCAGATACCATGCCTAAGTTTGCCAGGCATGATACCTGGGACACTGAAGGCCTCCGTGGCCAATTCTAGTGGGGTGAATGGGTCTCATCATTCCTCTTCCTGGGTCCTGGCCCTGCTTCCTGGCAGCCTGATCCTCATCCCTTTTACTTACTCTGTCTTGTCGCAACAAAGCCAAAGAATTGAGAGGACTCGTTCCTACAAGCCTGCCTCTGTGGTATCCCAGAACAACAACAGAAAGGCATACAGGTTGTTCACAGACAGCCTTGCTGAGGTGGGGTTTCCTCACCCCCTCCAGGTCGTCACCTTGAGAGGGAACCACTTCCCTCTGCTCCCCTCTCATGAAGGACAGACATCAGAATGAGACCTGCCCATTGTCTGATGTCAGAGGTAGACTTTGTGGTAGTCTGAAAGGCACTTTCACAGGCTGACAGGAAGTTCTACAAAGAATTTTCTCCAGGGCCCTCTGTGCTCTCTTTAACCTCAGCTTGGTCCCTCGCAAAGCCAGGTTCCCATATCCTATGTCAACCCCAGGGTGCTCCCTTTGAACAAAGTGTCTGACATGCGGGGATGTCTGAGGCAGAAGGGTCATGATGGGCATGCGGAGTGGAAGTGGAATGGCCTGGCGAGTGTGTCCCACGTACCGGGCTCACAACCCAGGCAGGTGTGCATTTTGGGAGGACACACGTCCCGGTTCAGGGTTTCCACACTTACCCCACAGCGCACAACTGGACCCTGCTGAGACCAGGTTGTCTGTACTGCTCTTGCCGTAAGCAGAGAACTTAGAACCAGGCTCTGAATTGCAGAGGTTTCCTGAGGCAAAGCACTGCTCACCTGAGAATTCTCCACTGGACTGTGCAGGGCTGTCAAGAGAGGCAGATAAGGGTTATTTTCAGTCTCAAACTGGAATGGGTCTTCCTGTCTCAACTCAGTTCCTCAACTTAAGCCAATCAACCTCCAGTGCTGTCTTCCCAGCCCACCTGAAATGCCGGCCTCAGGACAGGGCTCTGACTCCCAGGTCGGCTGGGGCAGGCAGGGCTGGGGCGCTACCCCGTCATATCTTCCCCTGTGTGGTGTAGGTCATGTCTCTTTGTGCGTGTCAACAGAAGTGAATCCGGATTAGTTGAGGAAAGTCTATATGATCTGAGACTTAATCCAAGCCCCATATGGACCTGACCAAGTCCAGTCCTGTCTCCTCCCTAGACCTGCAGCACCAGTTTCAAGACAAGGCTGTCTCTGCTCTCAAGGTGCCCCGAGGCAAAAGGGGTTGATTGGTTGACTCCCTGCTCCCAGGGTTGCGGGGCTTTAACTGAGGTTGATGGGGCTCTCTCAGACCCTCTCCCAGGCTTGAGGCTTCCTTACTGTGGCTTCAGGTCCTCCTCTTGACCTAACTCATCCCAGGCCTCTCTGTTCCTCCTACCTGAAGCACAGCCTTTAGAACTAGGCTCTGACTCTCCTCTGCTGGTGGCCTGAGGTGAAGGGGTCCTCCCCTGAGACATTCTATCCTGGTTCAGGTCTGCCTTTACCTACCTGACCCCAGACCTTTTGCTCCTCTCACCTTAAGCAGAGTCCTTAGCAAAAGCCTCCGACTCTCAGTCTGCTTTAGATAAAAAGGGGGTGCTCTCCTGAGAATTGTACACTGTGAAGTGTAGATCCCAAAAAAGGCTTTTCCAGAATTGAGATCCTGCCACTATGGTGAGAATTCCTGAGTACCACCAATAGGTCCTCACCTGGATCTGACCAATCCCAGTCTCTCTCTGTCCCTCTTACCTGAATTTCAGCCCTCAGAACAAGGCTCTGATTTAGTCTCAGGGTTCATAGACCACAAAGAGGTTTCTCTCCTGAGAATTCTCCACCTCCAGCTTCAGGACAGGCACCAGAGGCTTCAGTGGATTGTTCTGGGACCCTCTCTCCGAGATGGTGTTTCCTCCGCAGTCCCATTGAACTAAGTTAACCCAGGTCCTCTCTACTCCTCCCTCCTGAAGCCAGTCTCTCAACACAAGACTGGGACTCTACACTGCTGATTCCCTGAGGCAAAACTGAGCCCCCATCAGAGAACTGATTCCTAGAATGTGGGGACAACAACATGGAAAATCTGATGTGGTCCAGGTGCCTTTCTCTGAGGTGGGATTTCTCACTTCCCCCACAACCCCTCAAAGTGACCCCTCGCTGAACCTCGCCCTTTCTGCTTGCTCACCTGAAGTGCACAGCTCAGAGGACCTCCTGTCGCTCCGACCCAAAGCAGAGGCAGTGCGCAGATATATCTGCTAACATGCACGGGGTCTCCCAGTAGGAGGGGAAAGGAATTCTTCAGGCTCCTCCCTCCTCCTTAGGAATCAACTCCTTGGTTCATGTCAGAGCCTGTACCACCATGCTCTGTGGACTTGATTCTGTTCCCCACTGTCCAAGGTCCTATTTCCTGGATACCCTGAGGCTATGCTCATTATAGCAAATATGTCCCTGTGTGATCCATAAACATCAAGAGAGGAAAATCTACAGAGTTAAGGGGCCCACTCTCTAGTTTTTGACACCTCTACCCCACCCCACAGCCCGAAACACTGAACCCCAAATAACCCTGCCCACTCTAATCCTCTCACCTGAAGCCTAAATCTCCCAACACACCCTCCTATAGCTCTAATCCAATGGGGCAGAGTGAGTGGACCTCACATCATGCAAATTGTAGGGTGCTTACAGCAGTGGTGGAAGGTTTCTCCCCGTATCTCCCCAGTCACCTACTTGGTTCCTGGCCAAACATGGAGACTTGTCCTCTATGGACCTGAGTCTCTTCCCCTCAGAGCAAGAACTTGAATCTCAAGCTGCCTGAAGTAGCAATTTCCTCTCACTTGAAAATAATACCAGGCAGTGCAGGAATGACAAAACATCACATCTGGATTGTTTGGTGAGAGTCTGTCAGGGACGGGCTCATGCTCCCTATTCTGCTTTCCTGTATCCCTAACAGTGCTGGAACCCTCTACGCTCTCTTTACCTGATGCTTCCACCTCCATACAAGGCCATCTCTCTGACACCCAAGACAGGTGTCAGGGGACATCACATAAATCATTGTGGGTGGGGTGCGACACAAAGGGAAAAACAGAATCCTGTAGTTTACCCTTGTCTTTTCTACAGGTCTTCACTTTGCTTCTTGGCACAGCCTTGACCCCTGTCCCCCATGGACCTGAAAATCTTCATCTCACAGGAAGCATCCGACTCCCAGGGTTCTCTGGGGCTGAAGGAAAAAGAGTCTTATTTGACTGTAGAATAACTATTGCTACCATGCAAGATTCACTGGTACATTTCTTTTTCTATACATGTTGCATACTTTATCTTTTCTTAATTAGCACTTGTGTTGAAAGCCAGTCCTCACCTACAAGGCTGATTTCGGGTGTGCATTAGTAGAGCCTCTGAAGCCGGACTGGCTCCAGTTTCCTGCTGTCCTGCTGTTGCAAGTAAGTCCTTGGAATCTCTGGTATGAGGTGCCACCTTAGATTGTACAGTTTGTACAGTGTTGCAGAGCAAGGATTTTAAAAAATTTTTCCAACTCATGCTTTCATGATCCACCTCTGTAGGCCTCAGTGCAGACCCCCAGCTTCCCTGCCCCATTCCAACACAAGTCCCAGATCAACCATCTGCCATCTCTCCCATGACTTCTTCATGTTTTGCTGTTTATATTAAGTAGCTCAAGTGTGTTTCCTAGGCTTTGCCGTCTCTCTCTTTTCCATTGTTTTCCAGGGTTAATTCACGTACCACAGGGCAAGAGCCTAAGCTGTGTTTCAGTTTACCAGAGGATAGGAACTGTAAGGCAAGGCTGGGACTGATGAGTGTGTACCGTATTATTGTCAGGAAATAGCCCATAGAACTTCCCAAAAAATGTTTGTAATATAAACAAACATATTTTAGGGAAAATAAAGAAATGCTGTGTGAGTTTCCAACCTGCTAGCCTGCCCTACACATTTCAAATATGGCTGATGTTACTGTCGCACAACCTAGTTCTTCAAAATCTCCCTGCTACTTTTTCTGTTTCTCTCTGGAGAGATAAATTGTTATGATTCACACCTAAAATATCCCCCAAAAGTTCTCCGTTTAGATGAGGAGCCTGGGCAAAATGTGGCGCAGGCCACATGAAGGAACACTGGAAGGGCATATTCTCTCCCATTGTTTTTTGCTTCTTGGCTGAAAACTGTGAGCCTTAATAAATTCTTCTCCTTCCACATGTGTTGTCCAGTATTTTGGCCCAAGGAAACTAAACCTAATGAAGAAATATCAATACCAGCAATGTTAATATATCACATAAGATATAGAGAGATACAGTGTAGATCGCAGCTTATTCTGTGCAAATGTTTATCCCATGATTCTGGGATGAGTTTAGTTTTAGCATCTCCTTTCACTCTTGCAATCATTGTTTATGTCTTTACCAATAATAGTTGTTTGTATATGCAGATAATCATTGTTTGTTGCTGCAGTCAGGGGACTGCAAGGAGAACAAGACAATACAGTATACATAATTTATGGTATTATTTATAATTGTCACCCAAGGAGCCAAACACAAAGAAAGAACAGGAAATACTTCTGCACCCTAAAGATTTAGAGAATCCATCCAAGGGCCTATATCCCACAGAAATACCCTGCAACACTGTGTCTGAAGATTTGGAACCCATGAAAATGCCCCCCTCCCCACAAGACCAACTAGAAGCATACAATCCATGGCAATGACGCATGTAAATCTGTTTCACAGGTCTGCGCTGGAATGCCAGAAAGTCTGTGCCAGTAGCATGAAGGAACTGTGCCAGTAGGTTGAGAGTTCTGCACTGGAGCCAAGAAGTGATGCTCAAAGTAAGAACCAGACCTGCCCTGAAAAGTACCACAGCCATGGTTTACAACAAGGAGGTCTCAAGTTCTTCCAACAATGAGATCAGCCATGTTCATATCAGGAAGCCAGCATGGCAAGCTTCTCCTAGAGACTGAACAGCAAACATCCTCCCCTCCAGAGCCTGGAAATAATGCTTGGAGTAAGAACCAGAGATCCCACAAAGTGAACCACAGCCATCCCAGTGACATCTTCCTGAGCTCCTCTGATGGAGAGACTAGCCAAGTTCACATCAGAGAAGTGAGAATGACAAGCTCCTCCAGGAGAACCAATGGCTCCCAAAGAATCAACAGCTGAAACAACAACACTTAGCAGAAACCACAACATTACTCTCGTACTCTCTTTTTGTGCTGGCAACTGTCCTGCGGTGGTCTCTCTTTACTGAGCCCTGTGCTGGTTCAGTTCAGCTGGTGTTGACGCTGACCGTCACTTTTCAATTCAACACAATGTAGTGGTGGATCTATTCTTGAACTTAATTCTCTTACAGGCTTCTATTTCTATAGTTATTTCACTGTCTTGTTTATCGTGAGTTTATAATTCTTGAAGTAGGGTACCTCTACCTTTGTTCTAAGTTAAAGATTTCATTTGGCTGTTCTGTATCCTTTGTATATTTTATGAACGTTAGCATTTTCATTTCGACACTTATGGAAAATTTGTGGAAGTTTATCATAATGGTTCCCTGCACGCAAACATCCCACATACTACCTGCATCCTCTCTCCCACATTGTTAAAACGCAAGCCTGAGCAGTACACCTGCTGAGACAAGCGAGGACATTTGGTTAAAAACAAGACCAGGATACCCATTATGACACATTTATTTACTGAAAACTGGAGAAGATGAAACTAATGGCTTCAAACATGACTACAAAGTACTTACTGGATGCTAAGGACATACTGGGATGAGGAGGTGGGAAACACATGTTCCTCAGTAATAGGGAAAAAGTGAAGGGGCTTCATGGTGCACGGATGAATCTGTAGGAGGGGACGATCCAGGTCTCCGCATGCCCAGAGTCGTGGCCAGGGGAGCATGGGTGGATTTCAGGAACGGACACACAAACTAGGTGACAGTGGAAGGGAGAGCAGACAGTGCCAGTGAAGGAGCTGTCTGCCCGCAAAGGGTGCACAAAGCGCCCTCTGCCTCAGGTCAGCCACAACGCTGGGTTTGGAGAGATGGAAACAGACGGCAGGCCAGAGTGCAAGGCTCTTTCGAATTCCTTAAAGATGCCACTTTTCACCAGGCAGCCCGTCCTGGCCACCTCCTCAGACCCCTTTCACCACAAATCTGTCCCAGAGGTGCTCTGTAATGTCTTAAGCCCTGCACCCCAGGGATGGGTGGGCACGGAGTGGGGCGTACTGATCCAACAATTCACAAGCTGTGAACCCTCGATGTTCAGGGGAGGGCTTGGAAAGAAAGATCAGGATGCCTGGTGTAGACCACTGGGAGGTGCAGACACTACAAGATGGACAGCAAATCGGCACCTAGGAGGGATATTGAGGAAGCTGAGGGTCTCTTTTCAACTTAGGGCCAGAAACAAGGTGAGAAGGCCTCCCTAAGCTCCTACTTCAATCCTCCCTTCAACGATCCTCCCCTGTCCTCAGGTCGGTTTTCTGTACCTGTATGGTGCGGCTTCATGTTTGGTTTCACAGGATCCTAATATGGCTTCAAGGAGTTGAAATAAGTGAATTCAGTCATGAGCTATCATAGAGTAGCTTCTCACTGAAGTAAACCAAGGAAAGTATGTTGATATCATCTGTTTTTTAAGTCTCTTCTTTCCACACAAATACTGATAAGGAGTGAGAAAAAGAAAGAGTAAATCCTGTCTTCATCAAAACAGATGATAAATATTGAGGAAGCACTGAGCACAGAAGCCTAATTTTCTCCTTAACATTGTCCCACCCGTCAGCAGTGAAAAGGCCTTGTGTCTTGCCTGTGGTAGCAGGGCATGGGAGTAAGGCAGCAGCGTGAGGCTGTAGATTCCCAGAATTTGGATGGGGTGAGGTTCAAGGGTGACTGTGTTGCAACTCAATGAATGCAGAGCGATTAATCACTTGTAGGTGACCTTCCTCATACTGATATTTCTCTCACCCTGTCTTACATTGTAATCAACACAATACCCTCAGATTCCTAAAGATATCACTCTACCAAAAGACAATAGCATGACCAAGGCTTGAAATAATGGTATCAGGAGACTACATACCCCATACTAATGTTTAGCTAACACTTTTGGTAAAATGATTAGGCTACCAAGTGCCTGGCAGTGGCAATAATGAGCCCTTAGTGCAATGGAGGACTTATATAATGTTTACCTTTGGAAAATCTCCTATTACTGCTACCAGCTTCCAAATTTTGGCACTAGAATAGTAAAAGAAATACAAAAGAAAGTGCATGCCAAGGAGGATATACTAATCATAATAACAGAAAACACTGAAGTTAAAGACAAAAAGTCGGTATGAAATCTCAGTGATACAAGAAAATTGTTTCTTTATAAAAATCATTAACATGTATAAAACTCTCACCAGGTTAACCAGGAAAAGAGAAAAGTTTCAAATTCCAATATATAGAATTAACTGGCAGCTAGTACTACAGATGCTATATGCTTTAAAGAAGCTATTAAACACCAACACGGACAACTTTACACTGATAACATTGAGCGCATTGGTAAAATGGACAAAATCCCCGGAAGATATGAAATCACACAACTATTTAGGAAGTAATGCTCCAGTATATCTCAGATCATATGTAGGAATTAGCTCAAAGTAGATCAAAGATCTAAATGCAAAGGGTAATGCATAGGGAAAAAGTTCATATCACCTCAACATAGGTCAGTTTTTCTAGATACAAAACCCAAAACATGGTTTATGAAACATCATTGTAACAAATAGGGTTTTTTAAGAATTTTAAAATATTTTTTACAAAAGATTCTGTTAAGGTTATGACAATGTAAGCCATGAACTTGCAGAAAGGATTTAGTATATCCATATCTGACTTCTGTTCAGAGAATATAAAGAACTCTCAAAATTCAACAATAACATAAAACAATTTATTTAGACCAATGCATAAAATATTTGAACAGATACTTCACCAAAGTTACACAATGGGCAAAAAGATAAAGAAGACATGCAGGTAACAAACAAGCACATAAGAATGCAGCCAGCAGTATCTGCTGTCTAACAGATGGAAGTTTAAAGCAAAAATGTCAGGCCTGGGGTGCACATCAGAGGGGCAGCTTGTGCATAGCAGACCCCATTTGACATTACTTCTTCGTCGGACAATTGTCTCCAATTCAGATGCATTTTTTGATTGGGTCTTTAAATTTGGACAGTGTGCTTTATTGAGTCCTTTATACATTCTAGATATTAGGCATTTGTGTGAGGAATATGTGGCCAAACTTTTTCCCAGTGAGCAGTTTTTCTCTTCACTCTGTTAATGATTTTTATTGCTGTGCAAATGCTTTTCAATAAAATGAGATATCACTCGCTGAATATGGGAAATGCTTTCCATGTGATCAGGGTTTGTTCATAAAGTCTTTATCTACACCTATATCTTCAAGAGTTCTTCCTAGTCTCTTTTCCAGAAAATTAGTGTTTCTGTTTTAATATTTACATCTTTGATCAACTGTCATTTTAGTTTAATGCATGGTGTAAAACAGAGGTATAAGTTTAGATTTTGGCAGGTAGAAAGTCAGTTTTTCCAGCTCCACTTCCCTTCTTCATTGTTGTGTGGAATGTAGACTGCTGTAACTAGTGTGGAAAACTGTGGAGATTCCAAATAAAACCAGAAAATAGAGGTACCATTCGACCCAGCTATTCCTGTTCGTGGTATCTTCCCAAAAGAATTCAAAACATCATAGCACAGCAATATATGCAAGCACATGTTTACAGCAGCACATTGTGTCATAGCTAAATATTGAAAACAGCCCAAATGCCCATCAAGCAAATGATATCTGAAGGGATGTGGGTTTTTATACAATGCAATACTTCTCAGCCATAAAGCAGGATAAACTTGAGATATTTCCAGATAAATGGATGGACCATGAGACCATTCTCTTAAGCAAAATAAAATGAATACACACATGTAAATATTACATTGTCTCTCTGGTGTGATAAACCAAATGTATAAATAAGAATCAAGGCCCTGGATAATCAGTTGGGCCCCGGAGGTTCTGAACTCCACCCAGGAAGGCACAAAGCCCCAGAGATTCACTCCAGGGGTACAACCCTGCTAGCTGCATGGAGGGTCTGAGCTCTGCCCAGTCCAGCATTCCAGTGCATATCATTGGGGGAATGCCTGGCCAGCTTCCTAAGTTACAGAGGTACTGAGCCCTGCCCAGCCCATTGGCATGGAGCCCTTCCTCAGGGAAAGACCAGCCTAGTGGACAGGTCCTGGAGATTTTAAGCTGCACCCACTGCAGCACGAGACCCCAGTACCATAGTTCAGGGGTGCATCCAGCTATCCACATGGGTTATGGAGGATCTGAACTCTTCCCTGCTATAAGCAACACCCCAGTGCCACACTCCAGGGGTGCATCCCAGTTAGCTTCCTGGGTCCTGGAGTTTCTCAACACAACCCAGTCAAGCACATGGCCCTAGCACCACATGCTAGGGGTGCAACTCTGCTAGATGCACAGAGGATCCAAGCTCTGCCCAGCCCAGTGTCCCAGTGCAATTCATCAGCGAAACACTTGGCTAGCCTCACAGGTCACAGAGGTACCATGTCCTGCTGAGTCCAGAGACCCAGAACCATCCATCAGGGAATGATCAGCCTAGTTAAAGGGTCCTGAAGATTTCGAGCTCTGGTCATCACAATGCAATGCTCTGGAGCCATAATGCAGAGTTGCACCATGGCTACCCACATGGATATCAGAAAATCGAAGCTCTTCCCAGTGTAACATTACAATACAACCCATCAAGACAGTGCCTGACCAGTCACACAAATGACAAAATGAAAGAGCAAGATGCAGTCTCAGTCCTCCAGCCCACTGATAATAAAAGCCAGGAGACATTAAAATGGAAGACACTGGAAATTGCACAGCTGAATTTTCTGAAATGAGAGCAACTGAAGTAAAGAAACAACTCCAGGAAGCTATAGAGGAAATCAGATCAGAAATCATCTCTCAAGTGCAAAAATAAAAGCAAACATTATAAAAGAAATGTTGCAGGTATCTAAAGGAAATCTAGATTTAAAAAAACAGTAGAGGAACATAAGAAAAATAATGGAAACCTTAATTGAACAATATAAAGTAGAATTGCAATGCAGAAAAACAATTCAAAGCGATATTCAGGAAATTAAAAATTCCACCAAAGCTGGCAAAACCACTTGAATGAAGATTAAGATAGACCCTCCAGCCTTGAAGACAGAATGGAAGCTCATGATCATGAAAGAAAAGATCTCTTAAAAATAACAAGGAACCAGGAGATGATTCAACAGCAGCAAGATGATGCAGAGAGAAACAATATAATTCTGATAGGTGTCAGTGAAAAAGCCAGTGTCAACACACATGACATAAGAAGACTATTTAAAGAGATGATAGCAGAGAATTTTCCAAAAATGGGGAAAGACACTGATACACAGGTAATTGAGGCATATAGATTCCAACTAGACATAACAAAAATAAATCTTCACCCAGATATACAATAATTAGGATATCAGAAATTCATCACAAGAACAGAATACTACAAGCTGTCAGAGAGAAGAAACACATCACCTATGAAGGAAAGCCTATCAGAATCACAGCAGACTTCTCAGCACAAACCTCAAAGTCAACAATATCTTGGAGTGAAGTATTTCGAGTACTGATAGAAAAAAAAACTTCCAAACAAGACTGATGTATCTTACAAAATTTTCTTCGAAAATTGATGGGGAAATAAGATACTTCCATGACAAAGAAAAACTGAAGAAATTCATGATCACCAAACAAACACTACAAAGAATACTAAAGATACTCTAGAAAGAGATGAAGATAACAATGATTCCAAGAACAACAGCAGAAGGAAACCACAGAGCAGGGCAAACATTTAAACAGGAAAAGTATAAAACCAACATCTGAAAGATAACATAACAGGGATAAGTCTGTACATATCAATGTAAATGGACTCAACTTACCAATAAAAAACAGACAGGCATAGTGGAGTAAGAAACATAATCCAACAATATGCGGCATACAAGAAACATTTAACTCAAAAGGAAATTCCTAGACTAAAAGTCAAAGGATGGAAAACAATACTCCATGTGACAGGAACCCAGAAAAAAGCATGGATATCTATTCTGATGGCAGACAATGAGACCTTCAAACCAAAATGATCGAAAGATATAAAGAATGCCATTACATACTTGTTAGGGGAAAACTTGAAGAGGAAGGTATTACAATCATAAATAAGTATGCATCAAATATGGAAGCACACAACTATGTAAGACAAATCTTAATAGAAATGAAAACTCAGATAAGAAATAATACAGGTACAACAGGACCTTGTCATCCCATTGTCACAAAAAGACACATCAACCAAACAAAAAAACAAAAAGAAATAACATAACTGAATCAAAATTGTGAAGAAATGGACCTAGTAGGTGTGTACGGAGTTCCACCCAACAACATCAGAATACACTCAGCTGCACATGGGTCATTCTCTAAAATAGAACATGTACTAGCCTACAGACCATGCTTAAGGAAATTAAAAGGAGTTGAAGTAATCCCATGCATATTATCTGATCATAGTACAATAAAATTAGAAATTAATGACAAAACCCACAAGCAGCCCATAAATATATGGAAATTAAATAATACCCTCCTAAACAAACAATGAGTCACAGAAGAAATTAAAGAATAAATTCAGAAATATCTACAATTGAACAAAAATGTAAATACAATTTACTGGAACATATGGGACGCAATGAAATCAGTCCTCAGAGGGAAATTTATAGCAGTAAAATCCCACATCAGGAAAATGGAATGAATGCAAATAACCTAATGCTGCACCTGAAACTTTTGGCAAAACTAAAGCAAGTCAAACCCAAAGCCCAAAGAAGGGAGGAAATTATAAAGATCAGAGTAGAAATTAATGCATTTGAAACTACCAAAATGATACATAGAATTAATGAAGAGTTGATTCCTTGAAAGAATAAATAATTGATAAACTCCTAGCACTCATCGAAAAGAGGAAAGAAAAAACTCAAATTCAAGCAATAAGAATTGAAAAGAATGAAATCACTACAGACACCATAGAAATACAGAAGATCATCATCAACACCTACTTAGAAAATCTTTACTCTCATAGGTTTGGTAGCACAGAAGAAATGAACAGATTTCTGAAAACATAGGAATTACTATAGCTGATTCAAGAAGACATAAAACTGCTGAATAACCCCATTTCAATTAATGAAATTGAAAATGTGGTTAGAACCTTACCAACAAAGAAAAGCCCAGGTCCTAATATATTCACTACTGAATTAAAAAAATCTTAGGGAAGACTTAATGGCAACACTCCTCAAGCTCTTCAATAAAATTGAAAGGGAATAAAGTTTCTCTAACTCATTCCTGAAAGCAAGTATTACACTTATACCAAAAAAGGGAATTACAGGTCAGTCTCCCTAATGAACACAGATGCAAAGATCCTCAATAAAATACTGGCAAATAGAAATTACTAAGAAGGTTGTAGACCATGATCAAATGGTATTCATCCCAAGAATACAGTGGTGGCTTAATACATGCAAATCAAGAAACATAGTACACCACATCAACAGAGACAAAAACAAGAATCATATGATCATCTCAACAGATACAGAAAAAATTTTTGACAAAGACCAAAACATATTCATGATTTTAAAAAAGCCTACAGAAAATCAGAATAGATGGTCTTCATCTCAATTTAATGAAAACCATACGTGTTAACCAAAAGCCAACATCTAACTAATTAGACAAAAGCTGAAACCTAAAATCAGGAATAAGATATTATCACCACTCCTATTCAATATAGTTCTGGAAACATCAGCCAGAGCAATTAGACAAGAGAGAGAAATAAGGATAGGAGAAGAAGAAGTTAAATTATCATGATTGGTAGATGATATGGTACTTTACATAGAAGACCCTCAAAACACCTTTGGAAGACTTCTAGATGTAATAACCAAATTCAGTAATGTAGCTGGATACAAGGTCAACACTCAAAGGTCAACAGCATTCCTGTTCACAAACAACAAACTCACTGGGAGAGAAATAAGGGAAACCACACACTTCACTATAGCACCCCCAAAAATGAAATACTTAGGAATCATTCTAACAAAGGAAGTAAAAAATCAATACATTGAAAATTACATTACTCTGAAAAAGGAAATCAAAGAGGGTTTCAGAAAACGGAAAGACATTCCCTGCTCATGGATAGGAAAAGCAAACATTGTGAAAATGGGCATTCTCCCAAAATTATTATACATATTTAAAGCAATTCCAATCAAAAGACAATTTTCATACCTCACAGAACTAGAGAAAGCATCTCTAAAATTCATCTGGAACCAGAAGAGAGCTAAAATAGCAAAAATGATTCTCAGCAACAAAGGCAAGGCAGGAGGCATCACAATCCCTGACTTGAAGTTATACTACAAAGCTACCATAATAAAATCAACATAGCATTGGAATAAAAACAGACCTGAAGATCAATTAAATAGATTTGAAGATACAGCTAAAACTACAAACATGCTCAACCACCTCATCTTTGGCAAAGGGGCCAAACATGTTCACTGGAAGAAAGATAGCCTCTTCAATAATTGGTGCTGGAAAAACTGGCTTTCCATATGCTGAAAAAAAAATAGACCCATGTCTATCACCATGCACTAAAGGCAAAATGGATCAAACATCTAAATATTAAATGAGAAACACTAAATCTGCTGGAAGACAAATTAGGTAGAAATCTTGACAATTTAGGCATAGACACAGAGTTTGTGAATAAAAATCAAACTACACGGGAAATACTTCCCAGGATCAACAAGTGGGATCTCGTCTGATTAAAAAGCTTTTGCATGTCAACAGAAATACCCAACAGAGTCAGAAGAAAACCCATACATTGGGAAAATATCTAGGCCAACTCTCCCTCAGACAAAGAACTTCTCTCTGGAACACATAAAGCATTAAAAAAATATAAAATAACAGGCGCCCAAAATTCAAAGGCTCAATCCAAAAATGGGCTTATGAAATGAATACACACTTACCAGATGAAGAAATACAAATAGCAGCATATACATTAAAAAATGTTCATCATAATTGGTCATTTGAGAAATACAAAATAAAACAACACTGAGGTTCTATCTCATTTCAGAAAGAATTGCAAAGATCAAGAAATCAACCAATGACAAATACTGGAGGGGCTTTTGGGGAAAAGGAACTCTTCTCTACTGTTGGTGGGAGTGTAGGCTGGTGCAACCACTGAGGAAATAAGTTTGGAGGCTCCTCAAAGTTGGAGGATTAGAGGTTCCTTTTGACCCAGCTATACCACTTCTGGGCATTTTCCCAGAAGAATTTAAAACATCATACCAGAGTGAAATATGTGCACCTATGTTTATAGTAGCACAATTTGTAATAACCAGATCTTGGAAATGACCCAAGTGCCCATCAATTAAGGAATGGACACAAAAGATGTGCTATTTTTATACAATGGATTGCTACATGACTATAAAGAAAGATTGCATCAAAATTTTTATAAGTAAATGGATGTGACTTGAGACCTTAGTCATAAATGAAATAAATCAAACTCACATGTATAAATACTATACTGTCTCCCTAGTGCAAGAAACTGAAAAAGAAAATAAGATCCAGAATCTACAATAAATATTGTGTAAGGAAGGGAAAAGAAAAAGACATAAATTCGTGTGTGTGTGTATATATATACATATATATATATACATACATAAAGTATCTAAGATGACTATACTACTAACTGTATTTGTTTTTTGGAAAAGCACATTTAATACTCATATGATTAGATCAATTTTACATCTCCATATGTGGCAATCTAACCAAACCTTTTGAATGTAACTATATGCAATATCACAACCATTGTTAAATATCTATCTTCTTGTTTATAAACCTATTCTCTTATTGTTTGGGGTATTTTGTTGTCTCTCTTGCTTTTTGTTTTTCTTTTCGGTGTTTTTTCTCTTAAATAAATAAAAAAATAAGAATGAAATGATATACTAGAAGGGCTGGAGGTTTAGCTCAGGGGCCCAGGATTCTGTATGATAAATGCAAGTTGATGAGTTCGATCCTAGGTACCAAAAAATGTATATTAGATATTATCAAGTAGGAAGACAATTCTCAAGTATGAAGAACAACTAGGTAGGGTGGAAGAGTAAAGGAAGGAAGGGAAAAGGAATAAACAAGACATCACTGAAAATAGTAACTAAGCTTTTGTAGATAGGGAGGAAAGTGTGATCTAAGGTAAGGTAGAGGTTTCAAAAGTAAAAGTAGAATTAAGTACAAATACATTCACCGAACAGGGCAGGCAATTGAATAAAGGGGAGAAGTGGAAGGCCAACAGCAGGAAGAGAGCAGGGCAGAGATGAACCAGTGCATGCTAGTCATAACCATTAATGTAGATTCCTCAGGTCAGCAATAAAAAGGAACTCAGGGAGAGAAGATCAAGAAACAAGATCCATCGATATACTGTATACAAGAGGCACATCTAACTGGAAAGGAAATTCATAGATTGAAAATCAAAGGACAGAAAACTGTTGTCCCATGTGACTGGAGACCAAAAAAAAGCAAAAGTAACTTGTGCATCAACCACAGAATGGATAAGACAAAAATGGTGTTTTTATGCATGGGAAGATACTCAGCTATAAAGGAAGATAAGCTTGTACATAAATGGATGTAACTGGAGAACAAGCTCATGGGTGAAATGGTTTGGACTCATTTGGAGGAACACTGAGTTATCTCCCCAGCATAAAAACCAGAGGGAATTAGCAGGATGCAAAAAAACAATAGATAGTATGAAAGTGATAGGGGAGTAAACACCTTAAAAAGGGAAAATTGCAACCCCTGTTAATTTCCTATTATCTTGTTTTGAATTCTTGTATCATCTTCATAATTTTCTTAGTTTGGTTTTATTCTATATTTTTTCTTAGACTTTACTGTGTCTGATAGTATGGGCAGCTGTTTTGAAGATAAAACGATGTATTATGGTAACCACTGTTGATTTCCTATTATGTTCTTATGAAGTCCTATAATGCTTCCACTCTTTTGTTTTGATTGGTTTTGTTCTGTTTTGTTTGATTTTATTATATATGATGGTATGGGAAGGTATTTCGAAGAAAACAATAGACATTATTGTACCCATTGCTGATTTCCTATCATCCAGGTTTGAAGTCACATAATCCTTTCATTTTTTGCCTTGATTGGTTTTATTCTGTTTGATTTGACTTTATTACATGTGAGAGCATGGACAGAAATTTTGAAGAAAACAAGAGGCATTAATGTGGCACTTTTTCATTTCTTATTATCTTGTACTGAAATCCTGTTATAATTTCATTCTTTGGTCTTGATTGATTTTATTCTGTTTTGTTTTGTTTGATTTTATTATATGTGAAGGTGTGGAAGCAAAAAAGGGACATTATGATGTCATTGTTGATTCACTGTTATTTTGCTTAAAGTCCTGTAATACATTCACACACTTGTTTTGCTTGTGTTCTGTTTTGCGTAGTTTGATTGTATTGTGTGTGGTGGTACTGATAGCTATTTTGAAGAAAACGACAGACACTGTGGTACTCACTGCTGATTTCCCGTTCTCTTTTATTGAAGTCTTGTATTGCTTGCACTGTTGTGGTCCAATTTTCTTTATTAGGTTTAGCTTTCTTTTGGTTGGTTTTATTCACTTTAAAATAAAAAAAGGAAAATACCTATGATGAATGTGATCATTATGTATATCTAAATAGTCCAAAAATTGTCTAATAAAAAGATCTGAAATCCTCAAAAGAAGAGAGGCAGCAGGCAATGTCTTTCCAGGACACACAGCAAAAATGTTTCCTTGGGCCTTTTACTATGTCTTTCTTTGACTTGTTTTTTATCATCAAATTTCATAAATTTTACCAATCATATTTCAGAATCTGAGAGATACTTGCAATAACAAGGTTATTTCTCAGATCCTGGGCCAGGGCCTCAGTGTCTAGTTTAGTCCTCTCATGGTCAGTGTCAGTCAATCCTTAAGGAAGATGCTGGGGCACCTTCCTTACCTCAGCACTGGTGAGCACACCTTGACCACCTGACGTCAGTCAGCGTGAAAGGGGTGTGATGCTTCATGCCCACCTCTGAGTGACCTCACACAGTTGCAAGGGGACCATTCACAATGGGATGGTCGCCCATGAATCACCAAGGCTGTTGTTTCCGCTTCTCCAGACCCCAGTCTGTGCCAGCAACAGCCATCCTGCCAAGGTGCAGCCTTGAGCCTCCTAACCACACACAGCTTTGCTCTCTACAGCTCTGACCACCGAATATTTAGCTTGTGTAAGCTGAATTTCAATGCTCTTCATGTCATGTTTGCCTTTTCATCAGGCTTTACAAGACCCCAAAATAGTGATTTAAGATGATCATTCTGTGGATACTCAGTTGCCTTGGTCCAGACCTGGAACCTTCTACCTCTACCAAATTCAGTCATCCATTCTTGCAGGGTATAAAGAAGGTGATGATTTCCTCATAGAGGGAGGAAAAAAGTTGAAGTCTTCCACTCATTGAGTGTCTTGGGCTCCCCCACTGTGTACCACATTATCAAAGTATCTGCGTGGAGGTCTAGAGGATGAGGTCTCTCCACTGTCCTCCCTGTAAGTCCTCCCTTCAGTCCTCAAGGATCTGCTGCTATCTGAGGATATGAGTCCTGCTACTCTGGTTCCAGAGTCCGAATACAGACTCCAACTCAGATTAAAAGCATAGGCAGACTTGGTTCCATCTGCCATGGGCCCATCAGTCCTGCCTCATTTCATCAATTAACACCAGACAGCGCCTGGGACCCTCACTATGGAGATGCTGAGCTCCTCCTCTGAGTCCTCTAAGCTCCCTCAGGCGAGGCTGAAAACCTCAGGAATCTCCTGTGTGCTCACCATGAAAGGGGCTGCCCTTCGATCACAGCAAGAGCAAGCTACTGTGGGAACTTTCCAGTCTAGAGACTGAGGCACCCAACTCTGTGACCAAGGCTGTCAACTTTCTTAGACCACACCCATGGAAATTAGGGGACCACACATCCTTCAGCCATGCCTGGGGCTGGTACCCTGGGCAGAGCCGTCCTCCAAGGGACTCATCTAAAGGTGTGGGCTGGGCTCCCACCTTCCTTCCTTCTTCTTTGTCCTCACCCTAGTTCCTGGCAGAACCCAGCTGACCTGAGTGTGCCCTGTCACACCAAGTCTCTGACTTGCAGGTGTCCTGAGCCTCAGATGGGGATGGTCCCCTTCCTGGATACATGTCCCATGTCAAACTCAGTGTGCTCCCTTCAGACCAAGGCTCTGACACCCAGGACCTCCAAGCAGAAAAAAACTGCAGGAGGGGATGGAGTTGCCAAACAAGACAGCTCTGTGCTGCAGAGGTAACTACAGCAGAAAAGCTGGGTTACCTTAGGATCCTCTGCCGAGGAAGAGGCTTCCTCACTCTGTCCTCCTCAGCTCCCTTTCACCTAACAAAATGTGAGGCCCTCCCAGTTCCAGAAACCTGGTGAACAATGACCCCAAAAAGGATCTGATTGTGACAGCTCAGAGGTTAGTGTGGGTACTCAGCTGAGAATTCCATGCCAAAATTAATAGGGACAGTCAAGAGCCATTTCTGAGTTGTTCAGAAGCCTTGTGTTTGGTAAATGGCTTCCTCATTTTCCTGCAGGGTCTCCCCATGACCCTTAATAGAGTGAAGTGATCTGCTCCCCGAACTTGCCGGGTGGACCTCAAAGCAAGACTCTCACACTCAGGGTCCCCTGGGGTATAAATGGGGGAGTGGTCTCTTCTGTCACTGTCTGGTGCAGGGCTGTGAAAAGAGGCAGATCTGGATAATTATTTAGGGACTCTCTGCCTGCTGTGGGGCTTCTTCCTCCCACAGAGCCTGAAGCTGACAATTGAGCCCAGGTGGTCTCTTCTGCCCCCTGAAGCTGACCCTCAGAACAAGGCTCTAACTGTCCAGGTTGCTTCCACTCATCTGAGAATCCTGCCCTAGGGAGCAGAGGACAGCAGAGGGAGCCCTGGATTATTCTGGCATCCCATCAAGAAGGGGCTTCCTCAGTCCCTCCAGGGCAGCCCCTCACCATGAGCTAACTGAGCCCAGGTCCTGCCTCATCTCTCCAGAGAGGCACAGACCTGAGGACAGGGCCGGGACTCCCTGGATCCCTGTGGCTGACAAGAAGGATTGACTCTCACTGATCCCACCTGGTGTGAAGCAGCCTTGATAACAGAGGCACATTTGGATCCTCTGTGGTTCCTCTACATGGAGAATGGTTCTACCATGTTGTGTCTTATTGGATTTTAATATGTATGATAGTATAAACAAATTTTTATGGAAAATGAGATAATATAGTAACCACTGTCCATCTTCCGTTATTTGATTCAGAATGCCTTGCAATACTTTCATTCTCTTGAGTGGTTTTATCCTATTTTGTTATGGTTGACATTATTGTGTGTAAAGCTAAGCTCAACTATTTCAAAGAAAGAGACATTATGATAGCTACTGCTAATATCCAATTGTCTCATTGTGAAGTGCTGTGTTGCTTACATTGTTTTGTACTGATCTGCTTAGATCTGTCCTCTTTTGCTTTATTCTCTTTAAAATAAAAAAAAATTAAAAAGAGAATGGTTCAATTTTTCACCCAAACCCCCTCAACTTCACCTACTGAGCCTAATTCTACCATTGCAGGAAAATCAATAGCAAACCAAATGCAAGACTCTGCACTGTGGAGCTAGAAGTTATCTATTTATTATGCTAGTTGGCTAGTGGAACCAAATCCAAATTATTAGCAAAAAGCCAGCTTTGAGTCCAGTTTAAATACAGTTTACATGCAGGAAGTAGAAGGAATTACATCATTGATTGTAAGAATTGAATTTAACCATATAGTATCTGAAATATAACTCTAAATATATTTGCTTAATGAGGAATTTTTTATCACAGGGTAGGAACATCGAGGGGATGAGGGAGCAGGATGAGGGGAGAGCTTTCAGCCAGACATGCAGAATGAAAATGCACCTTTGAGTGGGTTACTTTGCCCCAACCAAAGTCCTTAAAGCTAGTTACAAACCATATATTGTCTTAACTAAAGATCAAATGAGCTGAGCATAATCAAATTGGTCCAGTGCATTATCAGAAGTAAAGCAGCTGCACCCAGGCAGTCAAAGCTGACTGAATCCAGCAGGATGCTCACATGACAGGCAACAGAAGTATAGGCAGAGGCTAGTATTTTATTTTAACTTGCTAAAAATGTCTACAAGTTTGTCATTCTGTAATTCTGCCTCTGCTAATCATGTACTTGTGTCTGCACACAATAATAGTGTACCAACAATACATGAATCAAGGACCTTAGATCAGGACTCCAATTTCTTCCCAGGTCACAGATGGGTGAAAGTGGGTGCTGTTCTGAGACTTCTGAACCTTCACTGCAGAGTAGACTGTAGGGCTTTTTCTAGAACTTTCTGGAAACCTCTCTCTGGGATGGGGCTTCCTGAGTCCAAACTCAACTCTCACTTTGAGCTGTCTGACCCCAGGTCCTCTCCACTCTACCTTCACATGTGAAGCCTGGGGCTCATCTCAGACCCTGCAGTTGGAGCTACCCGAAGACAGAGGGGTCCCATCCTGAGAATTCTTCCCAGGAGTACAGGGCTGACAACTTGGGTAAATGTGCATTGTTTGGTGACTGTATCCCTGGGTTGAAGTTTCATCACACTCACAGCACCTCAACTCAAAATGATCCTAAGGGAGCTTAGCACTCACTGCTCCCCTCACTTGAAGCCAGGAAGTCAGAAGAGACTCTCTGAGACAAGAAGGACATGTGAGTGGAGGTTACAACTAGTGACATGCCAGGGCTCTCATGGGGCTGACTGAAGCAGTGAAATGGAATACTCAGGGTCCTCTCCTTCTTCTCTGGGGGTCATCAACTGCTTTACAGACCGAGCCAGGATCCAATTCTCTATGGACTTAAGTCTGTTCCACACAGACCAATACTGTAACTCCCAAGATGCGCTAGGTATAAAGAGGTCACTCTTAGCAATCTTTCCTAAGTTGCAAGGCTGACAAGGGAGAACATACTAGATTGACTGGGGACTGTCTCTTTGGCTGGGGCTTCCTCCGGCAACCACAGCCCATCATCTTGACCTCCTCATTAATCTTAGGTCTCCCTGTCACCCTTATTTGTAGCAAGCAACCCAGAACAAAGCCCTCAGATCTGATGCCACACATCAGGAAGTCAGTGGATGTCACATGGAGCGATGAGCCCACGGTCTGGCTTCAGAAGCAATAAAGGATTCTGCAGGTTCCCTGGGTCCTCCCTGGTGTCCGCACAGAGCCTGGACTCTGCTTCTGCCCACCTCGCTCAGTCTCCCTGGATCTCAAGGAGTTCCCTGAAGTGGCAGTTGTGCAATAAAGGGGAAGTATTCTGGCTGATATTCCTCATCTGTATCTCACCTACTGCCCTCTGGTGCAAGACAGAGAAGACCAGGGATTGGGTGACCTGCTCCAGGACAGAAACGTCCTCCTCCTATTAGGTCTGCTCAACAGCCAGAGGCAGATCTCCACACACTTTCCTTCTATAGTTTGATGTTTAGTGGGAAGAGGGGAAGCAGCAGCAGAGAATTGGAGTGAGTTCTGCTTCTGTGATGGGATGTGACTTTCATATTCTAGATAATTATTTCCACTTTTTAGAGCTCACTTAGATTCAGCATGCTATTTAAACTCTCTACCAAACATTAGTGTGGACTTTTTATCCAGAGAAAGAGAAAGTATGTGAAGTGTCAATGGAGATGATACTAATATACAACATATTTACACGTGTCTGTGTATATAAAATGTATGTCTAATGCATAAATGTTTTATGTACATATTTTTACAAATGCATTCACACATGGATGGAGGTACATTACACTTGCTTATCTGATTAAAGCGTATTCACTATTAATGTGCATGGCTGAAAATTACTTGTTATTCTATTTCTTGTACATGGCTTACATTCCATGAAACAATGATGGGTTTCAAATCCAGTTTTCACCTACTAGAGTGGTTTCAACACAATTACTGGAACCATATTTTTGTCTCTTTTTTCTGTTGTCTGCTGTTACCCGTATGTGATTGGCATCTCTGGTATGAGATGCTGCCTCAGCCCATGCAGTGATTCAGAGGCAGGAGTTTCAAAACTTTCCCCTGGCTGACGCTGTCCTGTGCTACCTGCGCAGCCCTCAGTTTCCTGCCCCTATCCACGCAAACACGGGGCTCAGCTCCACGGTCTTCAGCCTCCCCCAGGCCTTCCTCATGCTTTGCTGTTTACAGTGAGTGGCGTATGTGGGCTGCTAGGTCTTCCATCTCTCTCTTTGCTGCTGTTTTCTATGGTAAATTCCAGAAGCACAAGACAATACCCACACTTGCTTGTCCTGTTGTTGCAACAATAACCACAACTGCGAGGAGCAAAAGATTAATCGGTCCATGTTTTCAGTCTATGACTAGCTGTGCCCAAGGCAGAACAGCATGGCAGAAGGACGTGGAGTCATAAAACTGCTAGGTTCCTAGTGGCTGGGGAGTAGTACTGTGGACCAGTAGCCAAGGGGAAGGGGCCAGAGACCACATATATTACTGCAGCTCAGGCTCCATGACCCCCACACATGCATCCAGGTCCGCCCTCTCTTGAACTGCTAGTTTCACCTCCTGGTGACCTATCAGGATTAACAACAAAATTCACCCCGTGTGAATTTCACATCCAAAAACTTCTTAAAACATATGTAATGCTGATGATTTAGTTCAGCAGCACAAGAGCGTGCCTGGCAAGGACAAGGTCATGAGTTCAATCCCCAGTACCAAATATAGATAGATAGATAGATAGATAGATAGATTCTTCAAAAATGCCAAGAGTACCAAATTCACAGTTTATCCCAAAATAATGCAACCATTCACCACAGGAATAAAAACAAAGTAATCACTTTCTCAAAGTCTGAACAATTTCAGCAATTTTCAAAAGCCAAAGTCCAAATCTCTTGTAAAATTAAGGCATACACTTAGTATTGAAAAATTGAGGTTGTATTCAATTTCACCACCATGTCAAATCCATACCACAAAGGAATGAGTTAACCAGCAGTGTCTTTTCCTTGTGTTTTAGGATAAATGAATATGAAAATGCCTTAGGATTGAAGTGTACATTAATTGATGTGGTTTTACTTTATCCCCTAAGAGTCTCTTATCTTGCATGGCACCTTTTCTGTCTCAGAGCCCTGCAGTCATGGTAAACTAGTGTCTCTCTGGGTGGGGCAATGCACGCTTCTTCTCAAACAGGTCAGGGAACCATCCTGTGGAGGTCAGCCATAGAGGGGAACCTCTAAGACAAGCTTCAGGCCCAGATCCCTGCACTCAGTCTTTCCCCCAACTCTGTGATTACACAGTGTGATACACACAGCGATCTTAACACCATTTTTTCTGACACATTCACTTTGAAGGGTCAAAACAACCTATGCTAAGTTCAATGTCAATTTCAGCTGGTTTTGACAAATACACAGTCATGAATCATAATTGCATCATAGTACTTTTCAGAATCAATTTCCTGTACCCAAAGTTTTCCTGCCTAACACCTAGTCGACTTTTCATCCCCTCCTCCTCCATATCACTGTCAGTCAGGGTTCCTATAGTGTCTCTCTTATTTGCCTTCTCCACAATATTTTGTATTTATCCATTATAGGATTTTTGAGAATGATTTTGGGATTTTTCAATTCCTCCATATTATCTTCCTTAGTTTAGCTAAATATGTGTTGGTTTCATTAATATTGCAAAATTTCCAAATGTTATTATATCAATTTTCCACTTATTGTTATTATCTATTCCATTAGATCTGCACTAACATTTATTATTCATCCCTTACATATGCTCGTTTTGGGTGGGTTTGCTCAGTTCCTTTGTCTAGCTTTTGTACACCGGGTTTATGTTTGACATCATGTTTCTATTTAAAGTGCGGTGTGTAGTTCCTATTTCTGACTCCTGCTTTCTCTGCATTGACAGTTCTCCTGGAATGATACTTGCTTTCTTCTACTTATTTTCTTTTTAGCATTAGTGAGGAACAAAACGTGTGCCTCATACGTGTTAGGCAGAGTCTTCCAACCGAGCTCTAGAACAAGCCCAGGACATGTTCATTTTTGTTTTTATGCATTTCAGTGTATATTCCAGCCTGTCTAGTGCTATGTGCTGTCCTCCATGGATGTTCTTAGGAGCAGAGTTTTGCCTCTCACACAGAATACACATGTTCGTCCCCTTGCAGTACCTCAGAATGTGCTTGTCCTTGGCCATAAGTTCTGTAAAGAGACAATGAATGTAAGACCAATTCCTCAGGCTGACCTTGATTTTCACCTGACGTGTGACTTTTAAACCAAGGAAATGACATAAATAAAGCCTTTGTGTTCACTTGCTTTCTGATAATTCTTTGTGTTGACTTGAAGGATTCCCAAATTCAGAGTTCCTGCAGCTAAGCAGTCACATTATCAGTGTATCCCTAAAATTCTGGTGGATGTTAGCTTTGCCACGTGGGTCATCATGGTGTTTTGCCCGGGTTGCTGTTTTGAGCCTGGAAGCCTGCTCCAGTGACACCATCCAAGTTCAAGTTGAGCTCAGTCAGGTGGACAATGTGTGACATTTTGATGTCAAGGAACCAAAATTCCTCATCAGATCATATTTGCCTTTGTTGATATGAACACTAAAGCCCTGTTGATTGATTGTGCACATTCAGACCGCTGATTCTTTTCTGTATGCTGTTTCCTTTTCCCAGGCCTTAAGTCATGCTCCTCCTCTGTCACACCAGTATCCCTGGAAGGACAGATTTCAGACTTCATCTCCTTTTACATTTTTGACTACCTTGAAAACAATGTCTTTCTGTGTTACCAATCTTGTTACAAAACTCAGCACACTGTTCTGACACAAAGACCCTGTTTCTCTAACATCCTTTGGAACAGAGAAGATTGGGACACATGTACTGAGAAATCCCAGGGATCAGCATGTACACATTATGTGAGGATACAGCAGGTCTATGGCCCGCTGCCAGCCAGGCAAACGGCTCTGCAGAATGCATCCCAGTGGCAACTTCATCTCAGTATTGCTGCCCGTGGGACAATGAGAAAATACATGTCTGAGGTTTATTTTTCTTATCCAGGCAGTGTGTTTTGACTGTAGGCCTACAGAGCACCTATGTGTAGAGTATTTCAGAGCTTCCCTTCCCTTTGTTTTGCAATCTCCCCAATTCCCTTGTTATGGAATTCTAATTGCAGTTTTGCTCAGGGGACATACAGATATGCACTCTGACCCTCTGAATCCTCTTACGTTTATTGAGTGTAGTTAGAGGTGTGCCGCGTGGTCTGTGCTGCAGGAAGTTCTGTGTGTGCTCAGACATGCACTGATGCTGCTGCTGTTGAGCGCAGTGCTCAGATGTGTGCTGGAATGCGCTGTCTCTCACTGCTCTTCCACTCTCCTGCTCCCACAGTGATCTTCTGTCTGGTGTTCTGCCTGTTAGAAAAACGCTGTGAATTCTCTCAGAGGGCTCTGACAACTAATTCAGCCTGATTGGTTGGAAGAAAAACAAATATATCTGTTCTCAATGAAGGCTCTCACTGCAAGCAGATGAAAATACCAGAGAATAACGGTTTCTGGCAAGGCCTCTATTTCTTGTTTGCTGGTGATTAACTTCTTCTGTTTCCCTCCTGCAGTACTGAGCATTTTCTCCAAGGTTCCCTGCATGCTAGCCCAGCACTCTACCAAAGAGTACACCCGCAATGCTGTTTTCTAAATGTTGGGTAATGTATCAGTCAGTTGCCCAAGTTACTTTTCAATATGTGAGCCTCGAGCTTGATCATCCTCTCTAGGAGGAGAGAGGTGGATTCCTGTGCCTGGCTGATGGCCACCTTCTTGCTGCATCTGCAGATGGCCCCTTCTCTGTGTGTATGTGGTGGTGGTGGTGGTGGTGGAGAGATAGGGAGACATAAATGAATAGAGAGGGAAGATCGAAATGAGTCCTGTCCACCTATGTTAGTACAAGGCCAGCAGCTGTCTGGAGGTAGGGATCCACACATTACCCTATCTCACATTCTGTATTGCCCTTAAGGCCCACAAGTCAAAAAGTAGTCAAAATGGAGGTGACAAATTTATTTTGAAGTATTTAAGTTTTGCAATTAAAGGACTGTGGAACACAGGGTTTATATTCATCATGTGGAGTTGCTACTAGTACATTGCATACCTTCGCCTTTAGTGTCTACTCCTCTCCTCTCCCAGCATTCTCCATCTACATACATCACCTTCCATTTGCAAAGGAGCCATCCCCACGGTTTCTATTATGATTATTTTGTTTTACTCTTTAAATTATGCATTCTTTGGGTTAAGTCTACCTTTAATTTAGGATGTTAATGACATACAGTCTGATCACATTCATCATTGGGAATTTGCACCTGTATGTAATAATCCTATTTGTGTTTTTCCATTCCCCTCTTTTCCGTTCAGCCCTGTGACACCTCACAATTTATAAAAGATTTGCTTGCTTTTTTCTTTCTACTCTCCTTTTATTCATTTTCCCTTTCAAGAAACCCTAAAAAATTAATGCTTTTGAGTATGATTTATATCACTTAAGGTCATAATTTGCATCAATGTTCCTAGGAATGTTCCATAAATATGCATCCTAGGGACATTCCATATCTTAGAATAGTAATCCATTCCACATACAACATTTTTTATCCACTCTTGTGCTGATGAACATGAAGGCCATAGGATACTTCCAAGATTTCCTTGTTAAGAGTTCTGACACACATTCAAGAAATGCAAATTAAAACAACTTTGAGATTCCCCCTCACTCTGGAAAGAATAGCTGCCACCAAGAAATCAACTGATAACAAATGTTGGCGAGGCTGCGGGGAAAAAGGAACACTGCTCCACTGTTGGTGGTAATGTAGACTGGTGCAACCATTATGGAAATCCATAGGGAGAATTCTCAGAAGACTAGGATTGGAAGCCCCATTCAATCCAGCTATCCCCCTCCTGGGTATTTTCCCAGAAAAACTGAAAGGTTCATATCACAGTGATATATGTGCACCCATGTTCATAGCGGCACAATTTGTGATAGCTAAATCCTGGAAACAACCAAGATGCCCATCAACTGCAGAGTGGATGAAAAAGTTGTGGTGTTTTTATACAATGGAATATTACTCAGCTATAAAAAAGGATGATCTTGAGGCCTTCATGGGCATATGGAGACAACTTGAGACTATCCTCATTAGTGAAATAAATAAGAATCTTATTTATAAATATCATATTGTGTCTCTAGTGTAAAAAGTAAATAAGAACTACAAGAGTAATAAAACAAAATGTGTAATTACTATTGTAAAAAAGAGAGCAAAAGAAAGTGCTCTAAGGGATATAACTGCATGTATGTTTGAGTGTGTAAAATAGATGTTCATATTGCTGAAACTTTGTTGGATCTTTGAGCAGAACTGTTTGTAGTCTGACTGTTTGAATGTTTACTATGTACCCTTTAACATTTAAGGATGACAGTATGTAATTTATTACCTACTGATTTCTTAGTGGAGCTTTTTCTCATTTTCCTTTTTTTTCCTTTCTTTTTATTTCATTCTTTTAGAATTCTGTATTGTTGCTACCCTTTCTTCTGTTTTGCTTTTTTTTCTCCTCTTTAAATAAAATTTTAAACATGTATAATTGCTATTGTAAAAAAGAGGAAATAGGAAGCGCTATAAAAGATATAGCTGCACATATGTTTAGGTGTGTGGGATTGATGACCATATTTCTAGGTTCTTGTTAGACTGTTGAACAGATCTGTTTGCACTCTCACTGCTTCAGTGTCCACTTTGTGTGCTTTAATTCTGTAACTTGAAAAACTATTTCTAAAAGAACAATATGTAATATATCAACTAATGATTTCTTACTGCTCATCTTCTTTTCTTGAAATTCTGTAATATTTCTATCCTTTTTCTGTTTTTTTCTCTTTAAATAAAAAAAAATCTAGAAAGAGTTCTGACACAACGACCCTGATACTCTAACATGCTTTATAATTACCATATGAATTGTCACAATATAATGTCCCTTATGAGACATGAATTACCATAATATAATGTCCCTTAACTTTATCTCAAAGACACTTGAAAGGGAATAGCTGAGTCCAATGCAATATGTACTTTCAATTTTTTGAGCCATCTCCACACTAATTTCCATTCTCATTGTTCTAGTTTACCTTTCTACCAACAATCTACAAATGATCCTTATCCCCTATATCATTAAAGAAGAGATTGGCGCATATAAAAGCGCGATCCTCTGTACCTGCAGAGCACAGCAGTTTCTGCCCACGGGGAGCACGTTCCCAGCTCCCCACATCCTCCCTGGACACACGTTGATAAACTAATAACGGGGTTTCACAGTTCTCCACAGCTGCTCCTCCTGCTCCTTCCCCTCCCTTACCACTTCCTAATTGTGTTCCCATCCCCCAACGCCCTTTGTCTTAGCTTAGATTTGCTACCTGAGTGAAGCTGGCTGGATGGCTACAGTTATAAACCTGCGGTGTTTGAATAATTGCCTTCATTTGTGCTCATTTGCCCACCACACATTTAATAAAGGCTTTGTAACAGTATCTTGGGGGCTCAGAAGTTGGAAGCCTGAGCTTCTCTGAGCCAGAGTAGCCAAACAACATCTTTCTCCACCTTTTGAGTTCACTGTTGGTTCCTTAGATGTCTGAAAACGTCTGCTACCCTGCTTTATGCAACATCATCACTAGCATTTCTTATTGTTTGATTGTTGGTTACTGTTAGTCTCCTGAAGTAAGATGAGGTTTCAAGGTTGTTTTAACTTGCACTTCTCTGATAGAGACAATGAACCTTTTTTCATGTATTTATTGGTCATTTGTACTTCTGAGGTGTATCAATTTCAATTCTGCATTTTTTAATTTAATTTCTCATAAGACATAATTAGTTATAATAAAAAATTTAAGGAAACAACAAAATTATCTTAGAAGTAATGAATTTAGTGAGACAGAGAAAACACATAAATATGAACTATTATTTCCATGTAATTTTTATAAACTTGGAAATTACATTATTTGATAATCAATTTCAGTAGCCTCAGTAAAATAATTGTACCAGAAAAAAATCTTGGGATGTTTCTTATATTTACCTTCTTTAACCATTGAGCAAGTGTGAAATATTCTTTTTGTATGGTAAAAATATGTGATTTATGGAATCATACTTTGATCATCTACTCATCTCCACCTTATGCAGCATCACTACCTCAAAACTAGACAGCAAGGTGCATACACAGCTCACCATTGTCCACATTCAGCAAGCCTGGGGAAGGGACTAATGGAGTAGAATATTTAAATAGCCATTGATGAAATGTTAAAACATCAGAGAGGAAAGCCGGAGAGCTAAAACTCTATCTGTATTTGCTCATTTGTTTCTTTGGCTTTTGCTATTTCTGACTTGGAGATGTTGTGCAAAAATCGCGTTCTCAAATCCAATGCTCTGAAATATTTCCCACCTATTTTCTTCTACTGCTTCTGTTTCAGGTTTTGTCTACTTTGATATGATGCCATTTAATCTGCAAGTAAATAAAAGTAGCAAGTAATGTACATTCATTCATTTTGAAATAGGTATCCAACTTCCCCAGCACCACATATTAAAAATCCTGTCAGAGTTTCATCATATACCATAACTGCAACAAAATGATATTATCAGAACCTGAAATTACAATATAGAAGGGTTATTTTCATTTAGAGTTTCTAAGCTTCTAGCTCACACTCTGAAGGCAGAGCTTTGGTGACTGTGCAACATCATAAAATTTGGGTGGGGCACATTCTCCATACAGCTTGACCTGATGGCTTCACCCCATGGCAGATGGGAAGCAGGTGGAGGGAGGAAAAGACCAGAGTCCCTGTGTTCCCTTCGGGAGCAATATTTTAATGAACTAAGGCATCCCTCTACACACCATGTATGAAGTTTCCAAAGCTCTCAATGACCCCATAGCTTCTGCACCCAGCCTTTAACCCATTAACAATTGAGATAACTTATGAAACCTTGGCAGGTCAGTTGCCTGTAGTTAGGGTCAAAGATGAATAAGATTATCGCTATGACATCTCCTAGATCAAGGCAGGATGATGATGCATTTGTTGGACAGGATTTCTCCCATTAAGAAGAGATGTGCGCAATGAAAATTTGATAACTTTTACGTGAAATAGAAAAGGGGCTCAAAAAATAAATATATATGAAAATTTGTACCCAGAAAATGCATTTTTAAAATGTTCAGAAATTCAGAATAAAAATATTGAGACAACCAGAAATGAGGAAAGAGGTACACTAATAACATATGGGAAAAGGCATGGAAAGTGAAAAAAATTGTTCTATTTTGATGTCCAAAGAGCACACGTGCCCAGGAGTCACTGCACCCTCAAACAGGAACTGCGGAGCAGCTGATAGCTGCCATCCTCTGTCCCTGAGAGCGTCAGCGCTGCGCAAAGGCCTGATGTGTGGGGTAGCCGTGGTGGAAGGCATGCAGCGCTCTATGAGGTCAACAGCATGGATCCCAGTCATCAAGGCTTCTCCAGCTAGTGCTGCTGTCACATGGGTAACACGGGAGGCAGCAGGCCTCGGGCAGAATCCCAAGATGACACCATTTCTCAGGGAGACAACCCAGCCTTGTGGGGATGACTTATCACAGAGCAGGCAGGGATTCTTTTGTTGCAAACGGTGAACTACGTGTCTGACTACTTTGCTTCTAAAGCCGTGTGTGGCATCACTAACAGAATTTTTCAGGGGAGCCGGATTCATGAATGGACTATTTTCTATGAGCCTCTTAGCCCGAATA
>PVLA01013435.1:0-36868 GCA_004027455.1 Hydrochoerus hydrochaeris
AATCCGCTTTATTTTTTAGAAGCTGGAATATATATATGCTAACCTTGGCAGCAACCCCCAGCCCCAAGCAGGAAGCGCCCCAAGCTTAGCAGGTGTTAATTAACTCTTTTCATCTTTGTAACATCTCAATCTTGTTACTTAGTTAGTTTGGGAAATGTAAGCCGAGGCACCTGGATGCCTGCAGGAGGAAGAGATGCGCATGAGGCTATTATGTTGCTCCCTACATTGTTTCCTTTATCCCACTTACGGGAGTATGGCAGTTCCTGTGAGAAGAGCGCCTGTCTTGGGTCAAGGACTCTTCATATGAACCCAGCCAGGCCTTACCCGTCATGGGCCTGCAGGACAGCAATTGGTCCTGTGCCTGTCTTAGGTGGCTGGTGGTGTAACATATGTGTCCTAGTTGCCCGTCTTTGGCTGCCTGTCCAGTGTCTCAGGGCAGTTGTCTCACAGGAACCCCGCAAATCCTCCTCCATGAGCTCTCCCACCCAAAGCTCCCACATAAACTCTCTCACACTACTCACAGAAGGCAAAACCCCACAATCAGTACTCACAAAGGGGTTATCTAGAGGGCCTCCAGCAACCCCCCTGGAGTCTCCACCCTCGACTCCATATTGAGCATTACATAAAAACATACACATGTGAACTACACAAATTACAATTATCAGTACAAAACATTCCAAGATCCCATGCCCAATTCCCACATGCGGTGTCCTTTTCCTGGAGAAGCAATTGTCACAAGGCGTGGATGGACTAGGACGCGGCATGGACAGAAAAGGGCGCCGCAATTTTGCAAGCTCTGCCTTTGCTCTCTCCAATAATAAAGCTGAGCTCTTTCTGCTCTGCCTCATAGAGACTTCTGGCTTTGACAGGAGCTGTCTGTACTGTGTAGGGTTTTTAAAAAATCCACACAAGCTCACACACTGAGGCGAACTCTCTGGGTGGGAAACTGATGCACTCACAGTGTGGCCCTGTGGCTCAGAAGCAGGACCTGGGGAGATTCTGTTCCTTTCAAGCCTACCTCAGGGCTGGAGACTGTGCCTGCCTACTGCAGATGGGAAAGGCAGCCTTGGGCACTTGCTGCTTCTGTTCTGCTTGGAAACCTTGGCTGCCAGTGCTGGGGTCTCAGCCACAGCCTGACTCAGCATGGGCACAGAGAAGGCAACTGGAGACAGGCGTGCCCATGGGTGGTTGCAAGAGTCAGTAAACTGTTACTCACTGCCCCCACCTCTGTCCCTTACTGCTTCTAGGTCCTAGAGCACACATCCATGCATGAGGCTCCTGGGCACACTGAGGACACCTCCTAGGGGAAACAGAGGGCACCGTGCACTTTCTCTGCCCAGAGGAGCTTGCCCTGAGGGTTACAGTCCTCCTGTGCAGTCTTCCTCTTGACCAAACTCAGCAGCTTCTAGTCAGCTGCACACAAAAGGAAAGCCATGGGGATGTGAAAGCCCTGGGGGCAAAGTGAGAGCAGCTCTCAGAATCTGGACCTGTGCATTTCTTTGTTCATCTCTGCTGAAAGCAGTGTGCCTGTTGGTTCTGTGCAATGATTTCAGTTCACTTCTCTGAGATCTACAGTTCACTTAGAATCCTGGGAAACAGCGTGATTGGCAGCTTATGATATTTAGGAATATAATCACTCCACAATTAGATTAGGGTAGTTTTTTAGGGATACTCAGGGATAGTGATCATTGAAATATTCAATGCCACCAAGGTGCAGTGATCCATGCACACCCCTGTTGATAGCAGCAAAATTCTCAATAGACAAGCAGCTTAGATGCCCATCCATGAACGAACAGAGAAAATATCCATTAAAAGGTCCAGGAAATAAAATTTTATTCAATCAAAAATTCTAGCCATTTGTAGGAAAATGGATGAATCTTGAGATTGTAACGTTAAGTGAAATAAGTCAGACACAGGAGGTTAAATACTACAGAGTTTTTCTCAGATGAAAAACCCAATTACAAGTACATTAAGGGATAAATAGTGGATCCACTTTGAGATCATAATGTTAAGTGAACTAGATCAGAGTCCTAAGCTTAAATATGGCATTGTTTCTCTTACATAAGAAACTAGAACTATAAATAAAGAGCAAACTAAAAGACAGATAACAAGAAACATAGATCTTTTGCAAAAGGGAGATCAAGAAATGGAGAGAGGGACGCAGAAGGGGATGAGAGAAGAATTAAGATGTGTTCTGTACATGTGCCAACTCCATAAAGGAATGTGATTGTGAGGTACCACAAACACATACTCATAAAAATTAACATTAAAAAAAAGCTAAACTGAGGAAAAATAAAATGAAACAGTGGCAGGATTTTTGGAAAAAGAGATGTTATCAGAGGATAGGGAAATCTTAGGAGGGAAGTAAGGGGGAACAAAAATGATTAAGATATTGTATATGTGTACTAATCCTCATGAATTTATGTACATTTCACGTATTCTAAACATATATCAATACAGAAACATTTGACCCGGGAAGTACACATATCAAACATATGTTGAAAGCAAGGTGGTGCTTCGACTGACTTTAGTTTTCTATAGTTCTTGCCAGCAGTTTAAAAAACTATAAAAACACATCTCATCCCTCAGTGCAGAAATATTGTGAGATTATATGTATATGGATACTGTATGGAGTTTTTATTTGTAAGTTATTCCTTGGTAGAGCTGGTCAGAGTCACTGATTTACATGGGGAGATACAGCCCAGCTGTGGCTCCATGGGGTTCAGACCCAGTGTGACCAGACGCACTTGCATTCTCTTTCCCAAGAGACTGAGTTGGGTTGTGCTGTGTGTTTGCACTGGGTTGGAGGAGGGCATTGGACCAATGCTGCATCCAGGCTTCTGGGGCTCTTATTCCCTTGGGATTGCACTTCTGAGGTGCTGTCATTCAGACTTTCTAGCTCTTTGGTGCCCCCTGATTGTGACACAGAGATAGAACCTCACCAGAGGGAGTCATAGAGAAAGAGTGGGAAGGATACAATGGTGTGAAATGGACCTGGAAAATGGGTGCTTGCCAGGAGGAACAGATTGTCCTCTGTGTGGGGTCCCTGGGGTTCTCTGGCTCCTCTTATTCTGCACTGAAATAGATGCCTCAAGAACACTAGGAGAGATGTTTCCAGGTTTCTTCATTCCTGCTGAGAACCCACTATGCATTTAGGAGGTTCTCAGTAGTTCCTGAGGCTACATGGAATTTAACTAAACTGAGGTAAACTCTTAATCTGTGATAAGCTATGTGCACTTCATGGGCAGTGATGGTGAAATCCTTCTAGAACAGGACTGTAGAAGAACCAACCATGTAAGAAATCATAGTCATGTGGTAGACAAAGGATCGTTTGTGCATTGAAGCTGTCTCTGTAATTAACTGGGTTAAAGCCTTGAGCAAATCACTTTTTGTGTTGGGGCTTTTGTTTTCTTATCTCCCCAAAAAAGAGTCGAATTATTAATAATGTAATTGTCCCAACTGACGTATTACTTTGGTCTTTTGTAAAAATACATCAATCAGCTCAGTACTATAAAACTAGTTACTTTATGCTGAACAGAAACCTGGCTTGTCAGTTATTTATTCATTGAAACAGGAAAATGAGTGGGTACTTAGGAGGTGTGTGTGGTTAGTTGACAATGCATTTGAATCTGAGACACTGTGGAGAACATAATAAAATGATCCTTGGTGATGAAGATATGGGGACTCATTTTATTCCCTTTCAGAAGGTCTGAGTCTCTTCCTGAGTCTCTGCAAGACTGACTTCATCTCCTGGTTCCGTAGGGTGTAGATCAAGGGATTGAGTAGAGGGGAGATGACTGTGAAGGTGACATGGATGGGCTTATCTGCGGGGAGGGCAGTGAAGGGCCGGGCATAGACGTAGATGCAGGGCACAAAGTGAAGGGTCACCACGGTGATGTGAGAGGTGCAGGTGGAGATGGCTTTCTTCCTGCCCTCGCCTGTGTGTGACCTCAGCATCATCAGGATGACCGTGTAGGACATGAGCAGGAAGATAAACCATAGTGTAGTGACCAGGCCATTGTTGGAAATCATGAGGATCTCCAGGGTGACGGTGTCAGTGCAGGCGAGTTTCAGAACCTGTGGGACATCACAGTAGAAAGTGTCAAGGACATTGGGCCCACAGAAGGGGAGCGGGAGCAAGAGTGCAATTTGCACGATGGAGTGGACAAAGCCGCCCAGCCAGGAGGCCGTGATGAGGGCCATGCACCGCCCCCTGCTCATGATGATTATGTAGTGCAAGGGCCTGAAGATGGCCACGTAACGGTCAAAGGCCATGACTGAGAGAGAAAAAATATCTGCCCCACCAAGAAGGTGGAAGAAGAATATCTGGGTGATGCAGCCTTGGAAGGAGATGGTCTTTTTCCTTGTAAGAAGGTCTATGAGGACCTTGGGTGCCGTGATGGAGGAGAAGCAGATGTCCAAGACAGAGAGGTTGCAGAGCAGGAAGTACATGGGGGTGTGAAGGTGGGAGTCACAGGTCACTGTCACCATGATGAGGAGGTTCCCCAGCAGAGTTGTCACGTACACAAAACACAAAAGCAGAAATAGGATCAAGCTCAGGTCTTTGGATTGAGTGAGCCCCAGAAATACAAACTCTTTGACACTGGAGTGATTTCCCAACTCCATCGAGTCTTATCTCTTGATCCTTGTATGGCTAGGGAAAGTGGAGCGTGTTATCTCAGCAAGTGTTTACTTTCCCATCCCAGATTCAGGCTTGTGGATTCCAAGGTGAGGCCTGAGAGTTCAGGATGTCTCCTTGTCACACAGATCACTCTCCCACGGTTACAACTTGTGTGGCCACAAGTTGCTATGAAACTTGCAGAATCACACGATGCTATGAAAGCATGCATTTCCTTGTTTTCTCTTCTGCAAAATACAAGTATTTTTGGAAACGTCATGTTCTAAGATATTGTATATGTATACTAATCCCCATCTAACTAGATAAGTGCTAAGGACCTGCAATACAGAGGTGAATGTTAGATACTCAGTAAGTGACTGTTTGTGGTGTGAGAGCTGTAACAATGGAGCTAGGTTTGTGTGTAGATATAACAGTACCTGCTTTGTGCAACCACAATGCTTTGCATTCCCCAGGGGTGAGTTCCCTGTCCCTCAGATTCTGACCCCAACTACAGGGGTCTAAGGACTCCTATCTGCAGCATGGTGTGTTTTGGATTGAATTCTGCAGGAGTATCCCCATGACTCTTTTTACATTTCAAATTTAATTCAATGAAAAATCAGAAAAGTTTAGATGGGTATAAACCTGGGTTCAATCTGCAGTACAGAAAAAAAAAAGAGAGAAATTAAAATTTAGAACCATACAGTTCTTCTCTATTGCTCTATTCTTCCTTGAGAGACTTCACTATTTGTAATTTTACTGTGGACTGATTTATATTCCAGAACCCCCAGACAGTGAGCAACTCTTTAGCTGTGAAAAGCAAAGCAGCAGTCAGATCTTCTCTTCTGTGCATTGTTCTAATTTCCTTCTTGAAAATTAGTTTTAAAAATTGAGTTAGCATTGGTATACAATGGACTTAGTGTATTTGGAGTGTACACCTTGATATGTTTTCACATGAATAAGTACTCATGACCCCATCACTATAGTTAAAATAGTGAGCATTTTTACCCTTCCCCAATGTGACCTTGTGACCCTTTTTCATTTGTCCCCTTGATGGAGCCTTTCTCAGACAAAAACTGATCTGATTTCTGCTGATACACTGCAATTTGTGTTTTCTAGAATTTTCTGTAGATGAAATCTTACCTGTATGTACTCTGTTTCTGTCTGGCTTCTTTCACATGTGAAATACCTGTATGGCTTTGTGTGTAGCTGATGTTTACTTCTTTTTTATTATGTGAATATACCAGTTTGTTGATCCATTCACTACTTGGTGAAGATAGGGTTATTTTTAGCTTTTTAACAGTTGCATAAAAAAGCTTCTAAGATCAATCAAGTACAGATCTTTATGTGGACATGTTTATATCTTTCCATGTAAATAGCTAGGAGTGGACTCTCAGTACCTCTTAAGACTCAATAAGAAAACAACATAATTTAAAAATGACAAATGATCCCATAAATGCTTCCATAGGAAGGTACAGGCACAGAAAGTAGGCATATGAGAAGATGCTCAGCATCTCTAAATTACTGGGAAATTTAAATTAAAATTCATGGTACTGTAAATCACATGACAGTATACATTTTCTTTTCTTTTCTTTTTTTTTTTTTTTGAGACTGGTTCTCATCATGAAGTTCAGGCTGGCCTTGAGCTCACTATAAAGCCCCGCAACTCACAGTGGTCCTCCTCCCTCAGTCTCCTGAGTGCTGGGATTCCAGGCCTGTGTCACCACATCCAGCAACACAGGGTAAATTTAAGAAACATTTTACACTTATTAGAATGATTAATTGACATATCCAGAATAGTCAAAGGTGTAGGAAACAGGAGCATCTGTGGGAATTAAAAATAGTAAAACCATTCTGCAAAGTTTCTTTTTTTTTCATTCATTGAATTTACTTTTAATTTTCTTCAATTTTTATTTACTTATTTTTATTTTTTTTGGGACGCAGACACTTTTTATTAACCAAATGATGACCAAATCATAAAAACAACACGGCAGATACTTCAGTTGATCTCTCTACTAAGTCTGTTGGTCTAAATGGTCTTCCCCATTTTAAGCATCTCCACCTTCTACAAAACAGTGTCTTTTTCTGCATTCCACCTGGTAGAGATGATGGTTTGAAGAGCTACAGGAAGTTATTTGCGTCTCTGAAGCATTTTCCATGTAGATCTCAGGAATCAGCTCCCCCATGGAGAAGGTGTTGTGTTTACCAAGAGACTGAGCAATCCATGCGTTCTCTGCCAAGGCGATTCCCTTCTTCCTGATTTTGCCATTGCCACACTTCCATATTAGCTCATTCATAGAACTCAGGTTTGGGGACCCCATGTAAAGTATGGTCCCACAGTTCTCAGCATGGTGATTGAAGCCTTGTTGAGCTTAACGAATGCACCACTGGAGATTTGGTGAAGAGGAAGCTGTGGCACCTTGCTGGCCTTTGGGCTTGCACCAAAATTTGGTGAAGAGGAAGCTGTGGCACCTTGCTGGCCTTTGGGCTCACACCATTGACACCCCTGATCTGGATGACAAATGCCAGCTTGGGTTCTGCAGGTCCATAGAAGTTGCTACACACCTTTTCTTGCCATCCCAGACATTCAAATCTAAGCTCTGTACATCTGTCTGGACTCTTCAGGACATGCCTGGCTTTTTCATAGATGAGCTTCCTCCTTGCCTTTTGGAGCAAACTTCTGGGCAAACTTCTTTCTCAGGTGCTTTACCTTCAGCTCTGCGAAATGTCTTTGCTTTTTCTTAGGGGTTTCCAGCACAGCAGCAGCCTCCTTTTTCTTCTCTTAGACAGCCTCCATGGTTCCAGCTGGAAAAGAGCTCTTCAGTTTTTGTTCTCTGTTGGTGTACAATGTTTACATTCCTCATGGGGAGCTGGGGCTATGTACACAGCACATAGCAATTCTTTCTCACCCTGCTCCCTTTCCTCTCCTTTCTCTCTTTATCTGTTTTTTTTAAAATCTTTTTTCGAGGCAGAGTTTCACTGCATTGTTCAGGCTGGCCTTGAACTCACTTTGCAGCCCAGGTTGGCCTCAAGCTTGCAGTGATCCTCCTGTCTCAGCCTCCAGCATACTGAGATTACAGGCATATACCACCACGTCCAGCTTCTCTTTCTCTTGGTCCCCTTCCCACTTGCAAAATTTCATCTCCTTATTTTTTACTGTCTTTTATTTGTATGTTATTTATATTTTGGGTTTCTCATTTAAGAGAAATGTTGCTATACTTAAGCTCATGTACCCTATTTATTTCACTAACATTATGGCTTCCTGTTGCATCCGTTTGCCCACAGGGGACCCAGACTTCTCCTTCTCTAAGGCAGAGGAGTGCTCCCCGGCCTTGGTAGTTTCTGAGCATGTTAACGAGATACTCACTGTGTCCTCAGGTTGCTTTTGGGTTCCTTTCTTTTTCTCATGAACATTTGAAATAGATCTCACTTGATTTCTTCCCCATTTATGCTGTTTTCTTTCTATAATCAGAAGCAAAAGGACAACAGTTATTTCCCTACCCTTCCCAAGGTGTGTTTTCCAGCTGCAGTCAAGATGATTCTTTTCTTCTAGCTCATTTTCTCTTCAAGTTTTCTTTCCTCTCTATGTGATTTTTTAACCCACATGTTATGTAACAAGGAAAAGCAAAACTTGAGCTAAAAGGGGCAGTGACTAGCTGGCGGACTGCGGTGTCACCAGTTCAAGTCATGACCTTGCTTGCTGGTGAATCCACTGGGTCCTCACTGACTCATTTGTGCAGTGGAAGTAATGCCCGCCTCACAGGGAGCTGTGAAGAGGGGGTGATTCTCAGATGGGAGGCTGTGTGCCCACAGGGTGGCTGGCTGTTGTGACTGTGCGGGTGAACCTCGCAAGAGGAGGCTTCTGGGAAAGGGAGCTGCACACCCTGATTAGCGGGAAGAGTGGGGACATTATCACCAGACAGTATGGGTACAGTGCAGTCACCGGGCATGTGGAGGAGAGCCCACTTAGTTATACAAGTCTTCCATAGGGACCCCCATTTACACGGGGTGCTCTGGAGGTGGTCATTACCTCAGAGGGAAAGACAGGTCTCTTGTTGGCAAAATATCCTTGGTAATTCAAAAGCAACTTCCCCAGTTTCTTCCCCACCCTTCTCTTTTTATTCCTTCTACTCACTTAGCAGACACTGATCACTGATGAGCATTAGCAGAGTTTAGGTCACCTGAGAGAAACCCAGTAGGAAAAGTGCTGAACTGTTGTGGTTATACAGGGGCAGGGGCCATCTCAGCACAGATGAAAAGCTGGGTGTGAGCAGAGAACAACTTCTCAGGAAAACCATGTGGAACAGGTGACATTTACACTTAGGGTGTGCTTGGGAATGGGAAGAAAGCTTGTGCTGGCTTTGGGAGGCCACTGGGACATGTGACATCTGCTTACAGACAGGAAGTCTGGCTGGAAAGGAAAGGATGAGAACATGGAGGTATCCAAAGACAGAGAGGAGAAAATTATTGCCATAAAATTTGGGGGTGAATTTAAAGAAAGGTTTGGAGATGTTTTGTATTAGGGTTTCAACCTTCCCTCTCCTTCCCTTCCCTCTTTTTTCTTTCCCTCCCCTTCTTTTCTTTCAGCCTTCCTCCTCCCTCTCTCAGTTCTTTCTTTCTTTCTTTCTTTCTTTCTTTCTTTCTTTCTTTCTCTCTTTCTTTTCTTTTTTCATCTTTCTCTCCTTTCTTTTATTCTTCCCTTCCTTCCTTCTTTCTTTCCTTCCTTCCTCCTCCATTTTCCTTCCTTCTTTCTTTCCTTCCTTCCTCCTCCATTTTCCTTCCTTCTTTCTTTCCTTTCCCTCTCCCTTCCTTCCATTCATGCTGGGAATTAAACCCAGGTCCCTGTACATGCTAGGGAAGTGGTCTATCACAGAGCCATACTCCAGTTCTGTCTTTCAATTTTTCTTTCTCTTTTTTTCCTTTGGTCTTTCTACTTTTCTGAGAGTTTGAAATATTTTATCTTACTCTGTAGACTAACACTTAGCCCAAGGGCTACCTCTGAAGAGATCATTACTTAGAGAAAAGATGTATGAGCAAAGCCTCCTGCTGTTCCACTGAGCAAGTCCCGGAGAACAAACGCAGCCACTCTGCAATCCCACACCCACTGGTGTGTCTGTGTCATGGTGTCCTCTTCATTAAACTTTGTTCTCTGCTGCCTGGCACTGAAGGTTCCCTGTGGAGCATGTCAGTGCCCACAGGATAGGATGTGTAGTCAAAAGATACTTCTGCGTCTTAATGATTACACCTGGATTTCAATATTTTCACTCTTCCTTTCCCACTCTGGTCCACAGAGCCCCACACATCACAAATACACATGCCTCATAAAATTATCTATCTTACTTAAAATCTTCAGCCTTCTTTCTGGGACTCCAGTATATTAAGTAGTGACTGGAATCATTTAGCTTCAGAGCATTCTGCTAAACGACCCTCAGAAGGCAGCTGACCCCAGTGGCTTTTCTTCCCTTTGGTGTGATGAAGAGCAAACTCAGGGAATAATATTTTCTTGCAACCTCCTGTCTGACTCGCAGGGCCCCATCACGTGGACCAATTCCTCGATCCCAGGATTGGTGTGAGAATTATCAGAGGGATTTGCATGGATGGGGCTGCGGAAAAGTCTTATGGGTGGTGACACAGTTTCAGGGGGAATAATTAAGAAGTTAAGAGGCACATGTGCTTAGGGATAGTCATTTGGTCTTGGGTCTGAAATTGTCTCCAGGCTGCTGAGGGAGCACACTCCCTCAGGCTGTGGCTTCGGCAGGAAGAGTGCCTGCCCTACTGAATTCCTAGCTGTGCTCTTGGGCAGGAGAGGGCACCTGCTTGTGGTGAGTGTGTGGTGCAGATGGACCTGTATCTGGCCAGGGTCTGATCCCACTCTGAGTCCTCTGTCCTATGGCATTTCCAATCTGACAACGTTTGCAAGGAGACCTGGGCTATGGAGGCCCGGGAAAGGCCCACCGACTTCTATCTTGGCATTTTGTTCACGAGGATCCCCACTTGGGGAGGAGGTTGAGCAGACCCAGGAGAAGCGGCATTTCTGGCTGTGCATCCTAAGAAAAATAAAGTCAAATGGCCACACAGTGAGCAGTGCGATTCAGCTGGCTGCATTCTCTGGCCACGTTAGAGATCTGTTTATGGTCTTTAAAACTGAATGTTGACAACAATTTCTCCCGCATCTGTCTGGGATGCTTCAGCAGCGGAATTCTTTCCCTACTCTGGACAGACAACCTCCAGGTAGCCCACTTCAGCATCTGTGGCCAGAAATCTCCTGAATATCACTGAAGTCCAGACCTGAGTGCTTCTCTAGTTGAGAGCAGAATTAAATTTATTATATTCAGCTCTGTCTCTGCTGAAAAGCACCAAACAGAATATGCAACCTTGTAGCACTAGTTTTGAATTACTGTTTCCATTGCCCAGTTGCCAGGTGTAGGGATTAATTTTGCATTTGCAGGAGTCCATGACGGTGTCCTCTTCAAAGCCAGGAATTCCAGCAGTCGCTTCAAATAAACAAGTAAAAAAGGTAGCAGAAATCATTTCAGAGGCTCCAAATAGCAGCTCATCAAGGTATTACTTTGCTGTATTATTAACCAAGAGTATCCTATATCCACCTCTTTTCTCCCTCAAAGGTCTTAGGGGAAGGAAAATTTTTTGAATCAGGACAAAATAGTCTACAGCCATACCACCCTGAACGCACTGATCTTGTCTGAATCAGAACAAAATATTTAGAAAAATATCTTGATTAAAAAAAGGAACAGTATTTATTAGTTTTGCATTATGCTATTAATAAAACCTAAACATTGGAGACATTATAGGACTTCAAAGGCAGTTAATAATCAAACCAGAATGGGTATCCTATTGAATCTTGTCATCTTCAGAGTAGTTGCCTCTACTCTCAGACTTGATACTCTCAAGCATACCAGATTCAAATAAAATCAGTCAAGATAAAACATCGATAAAACCAATCTTCTCTGTCTTATTTCTGCTATGCTATTTTTCTGTCATTGTTGTTTGTTTACTTTTCTCCTTCATTCCACTGTCTGCCCCTTTCTTTGAGGCCTTTCTGCCATTGTTTCTGGAACCCTGATGATTTTTTTCTCTCTCTAGAATGTCCTTCAATATTCTTTGTTGGCTTGGATTGGTGGTCACAAACTCCCCAAGTTCCTCTTTGTCATAGAAATATCTTGTCTCTCCATTAATTTATAATGACAGTTTTGCAGGGTACATCAATCTGGGTTGGAGGTTATTTTCTTTTAGGGCTTGGAATATTTTGCTCCAAGCTCTTCTTGATTTGATGGCTTGCATTGAGAAGTCTGTTGTGATTTTGATGAGTTTTTCTTTATATGTAATCTGTTTCTTTTCTCTGACTGCTTTTAATATTCTGTTCTTGTGATGGATTTCTGGGATCCTGATTATTATATGTCTGGGTGTAGATCTGTTTTGGTTGTAGCTGGCTGGAGTTCTGTATGCCTCATTTATCTGAACTTCCATTACCTATGTTTGGGAAGTTTTCCTTAATTATTTCTGTGAATAGACTTTTTATTTCATTTGTATTTGTTGCTGCATCTTCATTTACATATTTTATTCTTAGGTTATAAATCCTCTTGTCATCTTCTAGCATTTATATCATTCCTTCCTGGTTCCTTGTTATTTTAAAGAAATCTTTCATTTCATGATCATACTTTGCAAATCTATCTTCAAGTTTTGAAAGATTGTCTCTAGTTTCTGTTAAAAGGTTTTTCCGGATTTCAATGGAGTTTTTAGTTTCCTGATATTCTCTTTGGATCTGTTTCATGTATTCTAGATTTTGTTTATATTCTTCATCAAAGACTTCTCTCCTTTCTCTTGGTTCCTCCATTCTTTCATTAGTGTCTACTTGAGGATTACCCAGGATTTCTTTTATCAATCTTCTTATATCTTGCTTCCCCTGAGTTAGAATTTCGGATTTAAATTTGTTGATGAGGTCACAGAAGTATTTTCTTATTTCTGATGAGGCTGTGTCTGATGCTACAGGTTTTCTGCCCTCAATCTCCTCTGAATTTACCTCTGTTGGACTCACTTTCCCTGGTTTGGCAGTTGGAGGCCTTTTGCTGTTTCTCTGTCTTGTCATGTTTCCAGCCCCCTTCAGACAGGTGGGTGGTGGAGGTATTTTCCAGGCCTTTCATATTGTTTACAGTTTTTCTGCAGCACACTGGCTAGGGAAGTGCCCCTCACAGTCTACTGTTGATCTTCAAGGTGCATGCTGTGAGCTGGCCCCTCCCCCTATGTCAGTCAACCAGTGGATGCTTCAGAAAGTTTGTGTGTTCCCTGGGGATACCACTGGCTCAGGACAGCCTCATCCCCAGCTACTGGGTTTCAACCAGGGGCCTGGCCCAGCCCAAGCAGATCCCACCAATCTGTTTTGGACCAGGAGCCATCAACCAACGTCGCCTCAGGTTTTGATTCAAGCCTGCCCTGCCCAACTCCAAAATGTCGTCTATCCGGTCCTTCCACTCTGGGGAATCCAGTTCTTACCACTCACCGAAGTTCGCGCAACTTGACTCGCTGTTTCCACTCCCTGCTGCAGCGCCTCCTCTAGTCGAGGGTCTCGAACTCACCAACTCCCACTCTCGGCAGGGCTGCAATCTCAGCTCGATCATGAGTTGTCTGACTCTAAGATGAGGCGGTACAGTGACTGGAGCTTGCCCAGCTCCAGCCCTCCATCCCTGCTTTTTCTTCTTCTTCTTTCTTTTTCTTTTTCCTCAGTTTCTTCCTGGGTTGTGAGAATTCCTCTCCCTTTGTCTGGCTTTCTCCATGTTGTCAGATTCCAGCATCTGAGTTGGTTTTTTTTCAGAGAGGCTCTCTATCGTGCCACCACTCAGTCGGCCATCTTGGATCCTTCAGGTCAGGAACTTTTTAAAAAGTAAACTTTTAATTTTAGAGTGCACTCATAAAAAGTTGTGAGGATTTTACCAAGTTCATGTATCTCTTAGGTGTGAATTCCCAATTATTATTATGATGGTATATTTATCATGAATAATGAACTACATGTTGACAAATTATTTTAAAATGAAGTCCATGCTTTTCTTATTTAAATATTTTATTTTTTGATATACATCCTTCTGCAGGTCCAGGGTCCCATCCAGGGCACCCTACATGTGGCTGTCATGTCTCCTGAAGCTCCTCTGCACTGAGCCAATTTCTCAAACTTCCCTTTGTTTTGACAACCTAAAGAGTACTGAGGAGTCCTGGTTAGGTATTCTGTGGCATGTTCCTTGGATTAGTCTGGATCCTTTGATTAGTTTCTTGGATTAATCTTAGATTAGCTAGGATGAGTCTGGTGATTTTTCTCATTGTTAGATAGAGGTTGTAAGTTTTTGGAAGAAGGCACACAGAGGTAAAGTGCTGTTTTTAGCCCATCATATCAAAAGACACATGCCATAAACATGATTACCACTGATGCTACAGACTTAGAACAGTGGGCCCAGGGGCTGCCTGTCAGGATTTTCCAAGTTACCCGTCTGTTTCCCTATTGTACCATAGTTCATCAGAAAGAGTGAGTAGTCAGGTCATACCTCCTTGAATGTGGAGAATTTGCATAAATTCCATAGAATTCTGTGTATTACACTTTATTGCTCTCCATTCATTTACTTATTCAATTGTTTATACTGGAGCCAGCTCACCGCCTCAGTAAGTGGCTGTGGCCTGGCAAGCTGTGGCCACCCCAGGTAAGAACCATCAGCATCTCCTGAGATCTGAGCCATGTTGGAACTTAGGGTGCTGGGAAAACAATCAGCCAGCTTGCCACCCTGGTAAGTGGCTATGAGCCCACAAGTGCACAGGCTGAGAATCAAACATCCATCCCCCCCACCCCTGTTATCAAGTGGGAGCCAAAGATCTGAGCATCTTTTGCAAGCTTGACTATATGCAATATAGCAAATCAGGGGGACTTCCTTCTACCATCTCTTTGAAGGCAAATATTTTTATCACTGTTTTGCTTTGTCCTGATTAATGGTATTTCTCTATTCAATAATCTATTTTGATAAGTTCTATAATGTTCTGTTTTTCCTTTGATTTTGCTATACCTGATTGAAAGAACAACTATTGTGAAGAAAACAAGATATACTAGGGTAACTATTACTGTTATTTGGTAACCTGCTGTGAAGTTCTGTACCAATTTCACTAAACTGTCTTAACTGGCTTTGTTCCTTCTTGTTCTTGTATTTTACTACCTTTAAAATAATAAAAAATGTTTATACTAATATAGATGCATGGCTATGTATTTTATACTTTAGGGAACAAACCCATGCTGTATTATATATTTTGTGGCTTGGATTTGCTCATCCTTGGCCCTTGGGAGTATTTTAGTCAGCTCTTGTATTGTTCAATACATCTGCATTTGGCTTTTTGAACATTTTCTTGCTTTTTAGAACCACAAGAATTCTTCAAAAGTAATATTTATTTAACTATTCATAAATGTAAGAAGCACAATAAGTGATAATAAACATCAAAATAAAATTTTAAAAAAGCCTCCACCCTTTATATGAGTGATCATTTCCAGATACATAACTTATTAGTAAGTACAAAATATAAACTTCATTGTTTTATCTTCTCTCCAACTTTGACTACAGGGAGTTTTGTGAGAAAATCTTACAGCCATATTGTTTTCTGTGTGGTGACAGTAATGCTAATGTGTAACTTCCATTAGGAAGTCAAGTACTGTTTTGGAGGAGGCTGAACAATCACTTTCACCCAAGTAGAATGTGTTCCTGATGTATGACAAATTGGGAGGTGGCATCAGAGTGGAAGGAGGCACACAAGTAAGAATGAAGAAGCTGCCCAACGTAAGTTCCCTGGGATACAGAGGTAGTCAAGGTCTCACCTTGGATCCATCAGCTTATCCCGTTGGTTTGGCCTCCAAAAGTTTTAAACATAGCTAACATCCACTATTACTAGGTTACATCACATTGTCATTATTTCTTTTGTGGGGTTGTTATAGAAAACTAATTACTTTCCCTAGTTTTATTCTTGTTCATCTTCAATTTATCCATAACAGTACCCTGCACAATCCTGGTAAAATATGCAGCATTACTATTTTGCTCTCTACAGCCCCCCAAATGATTTTATACTCTATTTTAATTATGCTCTATTTTAATGAGCATAAAAGTCAAAGCTTTACAGTGATCTCCATAGTAGATTGTTTCAAATTTTTTATTTTAAAGAGGGTAAAATTAAGCACAACAAAACAGAACAAAACAGATCATAAGAAAACAATTTAAGAAACACAGATTTCAAAGCAAGACCACCAGAGATCTTTACTGTCTATCATATTGTGCCTTGATTTCTTCCAAATACTTGTCCATATCTTCACACACAATGAATTCATACCAAACAAAATAGCATTAAACTGATCAGAACAGGATGATGAAGGCACTTTAGGTCTTCAAGACCAGACAATAGGGAAATCAACAATGGCTGCCATAATGTGTCTCATTCTCTTCAAAATAGCTGTCCATATATTTACATATGTTGAAATTAAACAAAAGAAAAGAGACTAATATCACTCTGAACAGAGGATAATAGTATTGCTAGATTTTATATCATGACACTATGGAATTAGCACTGGGTATCTTAGTGTTTCTTTTTCTTCAAAGTATCTGTTCATTACATTGTGCATTATATAATCAATTCTCATAAACTGTTTAGCAGTTCTATGCATGCATGAGTCTCTATGTGTATACCTATCCTTTCTGTATTAGAGGGAAAAACAAATCAAAACAAGACATCAAAACAAATTCCTAGAAAAATATGAAATGTAAAAGACATAAAATCACAATACTAGGTGATCTACAGTAGTTACAGTGATGTCTCTTGTTATTTTCAATAGAATTGTCTATATCATCAGGCATAGTATAATTGAACATAGCAGTACATAGCAATATTAATAAAAACAAAACATTGGTGCCATTATAGGATTTCAAAAGCAGTTAATAATCAAACTGGAATGGGTATTCTAATGAATCTTGTCATCTTCAGAGTAGCTGCTTCTACTCTCAGATTTGATACTATCAAGCATACTAGCTCTGGAGTTTAGCTTAGCTGGCTAAGGGCCCACCCTGGTAACTATGAGGTCGTGAGTTCAATCCCAGATGAAAAAAAAAAAAAGCATACCACACTTGAATAAAATCACGCATAACAAAACAGTGATCTAACAAACCAGATTCAAATAAGATCAGTCATAGTAAGACAGTGTAAGTAATACAGGGCTTCAGTTTCAGTTAACTATCCTTAATTTCCTATTAACTTAAACTGAAGTCCATAGTAGATTGTAATGACCTTATCCACATTCCATTATCTGCCTGACCTCATGTACTGTCTCCCTCCTTTTTGCTTCCTTGAATCCATGTTGCAACAGGGTCCTTGTAGATTTAAGTATCCTGTGAGTCTCTGCATATCTGATTTGCAGACTGAGATTTACTCATTCTTTTTTTATTTTAGAGAGAATAAAACAAAAGAGGACAGATCTAAGCAGATCAGAACAGAAAAATGTAAGCAACACAGCACTTCACAACAAGACAATTGGATGTTAAAGTAGCTATCACAATGTCTCTTTCTTTAAAATAGTAGAGCTTAGCTTTACACACAATAATGTCAAACATAAGAAAATAGAATAAAACCACTCAAGAGAATGAAAGTATTCCAAGGCATTCTGAACCAAATAACTAAAGATGAACAATGGCTACTATATTATCTCATTTTCCATAAAAAATTTGTTTATACCATCATACATATTAAAATCCAATAAGACACAACATGATAGAACCAATGGTAATAGAAAAACAAAAGCATGGTAGGACTTCAGAGCAAGATGATATTATATCAACAATGGCTGCCATATTGTCTTTTCTTCAAGTTAACTATTCATACCATCACGTATAATAAGATCAAACAAAACAGAATAAAACCATTCCAACCAATGAATGAAAACATAAGACTTCAAAGCCTTATAATGGTAAACTATGATTACCATAAAATCTTCTGAACTCTTACCATTTCTTACACTAGAGAGACTATATGGTATTTTTACATGTGAGTTTCATTAATTTCACTTATGAGTATGGATTCAAGTTGCATCCATATATCTCAATGTGATCATTCTTTATAGCTGAGTAGTAGTCCACCCTCATTTGATGGGCACTTAGGTTGTTCCAAAGATCTGGCTATTACAAATTGTGCTGCTATAAACATGGGTGCACATATATCACTGTGTATGTTTTCAGTTCTTCTGGGAATATGCATAACAGTGGAATAGCTGGGTCAAATGGGACTACCAACCCCAGCTTTTTGAGGAAGCTCCATACTAACCTCCACAGTGGTTGCACCAGTCTACACTCCCACCAACAGTGCAGAAGAGTTCCTTTTTACCCACAGCCTCTTCAGCATTTGTTGTTGGTAGTTTTGTTGATCCTGGCCATTTTTTCTGGAGTGAGATGGAATCTCAGTGTGGTTTTAATTTGCATTTCTCTAATAACCAATGATGATGAACATTTTTTCCATGTATTTATTTGCCATTTGTATTTCTTCATCTGAGACTGTGTGTTCATCTTGGATGCCCATTTTTGGATTGGGTCTTTGAATTTTGGAGGTCTGATTTTTAAAAATTCTTTATAAGTTCTAGACAGAAGTACTTTATCTGAGGGACATTTCACTAAGATTGACAGTTTATGGGTTTTCTTTTCACTCTGCTGGAGATTTCTTTTGACATGCAGAAACTCTTTAAGACGTGATCCCAGTTATTGATTCTGGGAAGTATTTCCCATGCAGTTTGGTTCTTGTTTATGAATTCTCTACCAACCCCTATGTCTTCAAGATTTTTACCTATCTTGTCTTCCAAGAGATTTAGTGTTTCTGTTTTAATATTTAGATCTTTTATCCATTTAGATTTTAGTTTAGTACATGGTGACAGGCATGGGTTTAATTTTAGTTTTTGGCATATGGTTAGTCAGTTGTTCTAGCAACATTTATTAAAGAGACTATCATTCTTCCAGTGAACGTGCTTGGCCCTTTATCAAAGATAAGGTGGTTGAGTGTGTTCATAGTAGACAGCCTCTCCAGCATTTGTTGTTGGAAGTTTTCTTTATCTAGGCCATTCTTTCTGGAGTGAGATGGAATCTCAGTGTGGTTTTTATCTTATCTTTGATTAAAGGGGCCAATCTTCTAGTCTATTCCATTGGTCTTCAGGTCTGTTTTTATTCCAGTACCATGTTGATTTTATTATGGTAGCTTTGTAGTATAACTTCAAGACAGGGATTGTGATGCCTCCTGCCTTGCCTTTGCTGCTTAGAATTGCCTTTGCTATTCTAGGTCTCTTCTGGCTCCAGATGAATTTTAAGAGTGATTTCTCTAGATCTATGAAGTATGTTAGTGCTATTTTCATTGGGATTGAATTGAATATGTATAAGAATTTTGGGAGAATGGCGATTTTCAAAATATTTATTCTTCCTATCCATGAACAAGTGATGTCTTTCCTCTTTGATTTCTTTTTTCAGGGTATTATAATTTTCCCTGTACAACTCTTTTACATCTTTTGTTAGATTAATTCCTAAGTATTTCATTTTTTTGGATGCTAGTGTGAAGTTTGTGGCTTCTCTTATTTCTCTCTCAGTGATTTTGTTGTTAGTGTATAAGAATGCTATTGATTTTTTAGTATTGACTTTGTATCCAGCTACATTGCTGAATTTATTTATTATATCTAGGAGGCTTTCAATGGAGTTTTGGGGGTCTTCTATGTAGAATATCATGTCATCTGCAAATTAAGATAATTTAACTTCCTCTTTTCCTATCTTTACTCCTTTTATTTCTCTCTCTTGTCTAATTGCTCTGGCTAGTATTTCCAGTACTATGTTGAATAGGAGCAGTGATAAGATTCATCCTTGTCTTGTGCCTGATTTCAAGGTAAAAGCTTTCAGTTTTTGGTCATTTAATATGACACTGGCTGTTGGTTTGTCATAGATAGCCTTTATCATATTGAGGTAGAGACCATCTATTCCAATTCTCTGTAAGGTTCTTATCATGAATGTGTGTTGGAACTTATCAAAAGCTTTTTCTGCATCTATAAAAATGATCATGTGATTCTTTCTTTTGGCTCTATTGATATGTTGGATTACATGTATTGATTTATGTATGTTGAACCATCCCTGCATGCCTGGGATGAATCTCACTTGGTCATAGTGTATAATCTTCTTGATGATTTGCTGCATCCTGTTTGTCAATATTTTATTGAGAATTTTTGCATCTATGTTCATGAGGGAGATTGGCCTGTAGTTCTCTTTTTTAGTTGGGTCTTTCTCAGGCTTTTTTTTTACTAGAGTGATATTTGCTTCCAGGTAGGACTTAGGAAGAATTGTTTCCCTTTTGATTTCATTGAAGAGTTTGAGGAGTGTTGGCATTAAGTCTTCTTTGTATTTCTTGTAGAATTCCACAGTGAATCTGTCTGGGCCTGGGCTCTTCTTTGTTGGTAGGGACTTGATTACATTTTCAATTTCATTAATGGAAATTGGGTTATTCAGCAGTTTTACATCTTGTTGATCCAGCTTTGGTGGTTCATATGTTTCTAGGACTCTGTCCATTTCTTCTGCATCATCAAGCCTATGAGACTAGAGGTTTTTGAAATAGTTGTTGATGATCTTCTGTATTTCCACAGGGTTGGTAGTGATTTCTCCTTTTTCATTCTGTATTGCATGGATTTGAGTCTTTTCTTTCCTTTTGAAAATTAGGTTGGCTAGGGGCTTATCAATTTTATTTATTCTTTCAAAGAACCAACTCTTTGATTCATTGATTGTTTGAATTGTTTTCTTAGTCTCTATTGCATTAATTTCTGCTCTGATCTTTATAATTTCTTCCCTTCTTTTGGCTTTAGGTTTGGCTTGCTCTTCTTTTTCTAGATATTTCCAGAGTAATATCAGGTTGCTTATTTGTGTTCATTCTGTTTTTCTAATGTGAGAACTCAGTGTAATAAATTTTCCCCTGAGGACTGCTTTCATTGAATCCCATGGGTTCCAGTAAGTTGTATTTATATTTTCGTTTGCTTGTAGATATTATTTAATTTCTTCCTTAATTTCCTCTGTGAACCACTGATTGCTCAAGAGTTTATTGTTCAATTTCCATGTGTTTGTGGGGTTTTTGTAGTTACTTTATCATTAATTTCTAGTTTCATGGTGCTGTAGTCCAATAACATGCATGGGATAATTTCAATTCTTTTCATTTACTTAAATATGATCTATGGGTTAGTATATGGTCTATTTTAGAGAATGTCCCATGTACTGCTGAGAAGAATGTATATTCTGATGTTGTTGGATGGAACACTCTGTATACATCTATCAAATCCATTTGTCCATGGGTGTGATTCAGTTCTATTATTTCTTTTCTGATTTTCTGTCTAGTTGATCTATCCCTTTGTGTCAATGGCATTTTAAGGTCTCTTGTTATAATTGTGTTATTTGCTGTTTGTTTTTTCATTTCTGTTAATACTTGCTTTGTGTAGCTGGATGCTGTGGAATTTGGTGCATATATATTTAAGATTGTTATCTCTTCCTTTTGAAGTTTTCCCCTAAGTGGTACATAGTGACCCTTTTTATCTCTTTGGATCATTCTTGGTTTGAAGTTCACATTGTCTGCAAGCAGAATAGCTGCCCCTGCTTTTTTTTGGGTACCTGTTGCATGAAGTATTCTTTTCTATCCTTTGACTTTCAGTTTATGTGTTTCATTTTGGGTTAGATGGGTTTCTTGTAGACAGTATATGTTTGGACATTGTTTCTTGATCCATTCTGCCAGTCTGTTTGTTTTAATTTGTGAATTGAGGCCATTTACATTAATGGTTATAACTGTCATATATTGGTTTATTGTTGACATGTTATCTTTCTGATGTTGTATCTTAACTTTCCGTTCTGTTTAATTGTCTGCCTTGCTTAGTGTTTTTTTCCTATGTGTATCTAGAATGTCTTTCAGTATTCTTTGTAGTGTTGGTTTGGTGATCATGAAGTTCTTCAGCTGTTCTTTGTCATGGAAGTATCTTCTTTCTCCATCCATTTTGAAGGACAGTTTTGCAGGGTAGGTCAGTCTGAGTTGGAAGTCATTTTCCTTTAGGAACTGAAACACTTCACTCCATGCTCTTCTTGACTTCATTGTTTGTGTTGAGAAGTCTGCTGTGATTCTGATAGGCTTTTCTTTATAGGTGATCTGTCTTTTCTAACAGCTTTTAATATTCTGTTCTTATTTTGGTTTTCTGGGATGGTGTTTATTTTTTGGTCTGGGTGTAGTTTTGTTTTGGTCTATGGATATTTGGAATTCTATATGTTTCACTAATTTGTGTGCCAGCTTCCATACTCATATTTGGGAAGTTTTCAGCTATTACTTCTGTAAATAGCCTGTTGATATCATTTGTGTTGTTCCCTTCTTTTTTATGTATCCCTATTAATCTTATGTTGTTTTTCTTTGCATCTTCTTGCAGCTGTTGAATTGTTATTTCCTGATTTCTTGTTCTCATTAGAAGATCTTTCCTTTCCTGTTCACTAGCTGCAATCTTATATTCGAGGTCTGAGACTCTATCTTCACTTTCAGTGAGGTGGTTTTTGCAACTTTCAATATGTTTTGATTTCCTGTTTCTCTCTTTAAATCTCATTCATGTATTCTGTTTGTTTCTTAAACTGTTCATTCAGGGATTCTATCCTTTTGATTTGTTCCTCTAATTTTTTAGCTGTGTCTTCATTAGATGCGTTCAGTATTTATTTTACTACTTCTATCATTTCTTCTTTTACCTGGGAGATTATTTCTGATTTGCATTCCCTCATAGCTTCCTGGGCTTGCCTCTTTATTTCCATGGATATCATTTCAGGCATTTCAGGTGTATGGGTAGTATTTTCTTCTATGTACATGGCTCCTAGATTTTCCTGGGCTGGGCTGGAGGTTTGAGATTGCATTTTGGTCTTTCATTTTGTCATTTTCCTATATTTCCGTGTTTCCAGCAATGTTCCAAAGCTTTCCTGGGTGTGTTGGAAATCATCTCCTGTGCCCTTCGCTACTCGGACTCACATGGCTTTGGCTTCCCTCGCGTGGTGGACCTGGTTCCATGGTTGAATGAAGGTGGTTTACTCAAGTCTGTGGAACCTCTGGAGCCTAGTCCAGTGTCCTAGGGGGCTGGGCCAGCACCCAGCCACTGGGATCAATGGTCCCAAACTTTTCCTGGGCCTGTGCCAGTGAGCTTCAACTCACCTTGGGGCAGTGGCATGCACCTGGCTCCCCTTGTGGTAGGCCTGGCTCCCCTGTCAAATGAGGGTTACTAGGTGTGGTCTACTCCTAGACTGAGATTTGTACTGGACATAAATATTTTTGTAGTTTCAACAATTTTAAGACCTAGGATTTACTTCGAGAAACAAGGGTCAAACTTTCAGAGTCACAAATATAATACTTTGAGAGTATAAGTAAACAAATAAAAACTGATTTTATATATTGAATCATAATGCTTTCCAGTTTGTCACAGCATTTTTGAGTACATATGCATTGTCTAGTCACTTTTCCATTGCTGGACACAATAGCATACACACAGAACTTCAAGAAGGAGAAATTTGTTTTAGCTCATCTTTCAGTTTATAGTTAGCAACTTCAAGGCAGAAGTAGGATGGCAGAGTGGTGTGGTGGAGGGAATGGTGATCACTCCATGAGAGCCAAGAAGCAGGGAGAGGGAGTGGAGGGGTTTTGGAAGGTGATATACCCTTTCAGGTCACATTGTCAGTGACCAACCAGGTCCCACCTGCTAAGAGCACATTTATCTAATAAATTCATCAATGGATTAATCTATTGGTAAGTGTAGTGCCTCATAATCCAATCACTTTCCAAATACATGAGATTTTTGTGGAATATTTTTAGTCTAAATCATAACCTTCTGCCTCTGACTTGCAAAAGACTCATGTCCAGTTCACTATCCAAAATGGCTTTAGTTCATCTCTAGGAGTCACCAAAGTCTTAAAAATTTCAACAGTGCTGAAAAGTTCAAGTCCAAAGTTGCCCCTGTGATCAATTGATGATGCTAATGTCTACTGCCAACAGGAGCAGTGACCAGACCCCTTTTGATTATGGCTGCAGTGTTCTGTGAGTACCTGGATGACTGACCACTATCAAACAAATCCTGAGCAACCTATTGTCTGGGTGCCCCTTCTTGAGCAGTGTGTCCAGGGTATCTCTTTTCAAATGAAATTCTTACAGTTTTGCACCCTTGAACCTCTGAAATGTGAGACCTTGCTGATTCAAGAGATGCCCTCAAGTCATCTTTTCTATTATCCTGATGAAATATACTTAGCTTCCTCTTAATGCTAATCTTTTCAACAAACTTGATCTTTTTTTGGTTCAAACTCTGCAGGCACTTCCTTTCCAATTAATTTGGAGTTTTTTTCATATGGGCTTTTTGCTTCTGGTTTTCACTGTATATCTACCTACAGGCAGCCAACTGTACCCAAGCTACAACCTGAATACTGGGATGCTTTGAAATTTCTCCTACCAGATTAATTAGTCCACTGTCCTTAATTTCAGTCTCTCATAGCCTTAGTGTATGAGAAACATATGACACTTATCCAATTGTTAATGGAATACTCATTCTCAGTGGAACCATCCAGAACCTGGCCATTACTGTCTGCATTTCTGTTAGCATTCTGGTCTTATCAGCTTTAATCAGAATCTCCCATTAAATTAGCTGGCAGCATTCTGGGGCTCCTCTAGCCCACATCTCCAAACCTTTCCAAAGTCCTCTTACAAACAATTGCCAAAATCTTCTAAACCACTTGGTCAGTTATAGTCACATCAATGATCCCACTCTGAGATGGAACATATGTCTGAGCCTCTTTTCTGTTGCTTCATACAATACCTGACACCTTAAACTTAAATGATGGTGGATTAAATTTGACTCATGGTTTAACTCATGGTTGGAATACTCTGAGAAAGAAGTAGGATGAGATAGGGGCACTACAGAGGAAATGGTACTTGACCCATGGTGGCCAGGAAGCAGAGAAACAAAAGAGAAGCTAAGGAGGAGATGTATTCTCCCAGATCATGACTCAGTGGCCCACAGCTAACCAGTTACCATCTGCTAAAATCATACCCAGCTACTGAACTAATCAATAGATTAATTCACTCATGAGACTATTACACCATGACCCAATTATCTTCCGGACACATGAGGCTTTTGGGGGACATTTTTGTTTTAAACCATAACATGCACTGTATTAAGCAGCTTCATAGGTTTCTGTCACTTTTAAGGAGTCCTGTCATCAGGAGAAAATTCTCTTTCTTTCTTTCTTTCTTTCTTTCTTTCTTTCTTTCTTTCTTTCTTTCTTTCTCTTTCTTCTTTCTTCTTTCTTTCTCCTTCCTTCCTTCCTTCCTTCCTTCCTTCCTTCCTTCCTTCCTTCTTTTCTTTTGACAGGATCTCACTAGGTTGCCTAAGCTGGCCCTGAAATCTGGGGTTCTTTCTACCTTAGCCTGGAATGGGACCACAGGTAATATGTCCCTGTACCAGACTTTATTCTTAAACGTATACGTCCAATGATTGGAAAAGCAGACATGTGTTAGAGGTAATATTTATTCATTGAACATTTTAATTTAACAAATTTATAGTAGTACTCACTATATTCTAATTGTGTTTGATGCTTTGAACATGACATAAACAAAGGGTGATCCTGTTGGGGTAAGTAAAAAAGAAAGATATCAGAAAATCAGCAACAAGTTCCCATGTACTATGTTAGAGATAACTCCAGACTCCTGAAGAAACACAAGTGTGATCAGTGGGTTTTTGTTCAGAGGAAGACCAGGTAAAACACTTGTCTGTGGTCACAAAATTATCAACTGGTTAGATCATTATAGTTACACAAGCAGGGCTAACTCCAAGGCATCTGCTACAGAATGTGGGTTTTAGATTAAAAAATCTGCAGGTGGTACTAATTTATGTTATTTCTTTCAGGAATTGGAGGGGAATAGTAAATAACATGTGATTAGTTGAAGAAAGACATTATGGAACTGAAAGTCCATGGTGCCTTGTGCTTGTAATCCAGGTGTCTGTTCTCTTCCAGGGAAGGGCAGGCTTGTGGTGGGAGTTTATGTGTTTATTTTGATTTAGTTTCCTTTATGTCTTGCAAAGATGTGATGGAAAAGGAATGTATGCCTCTCCTGACAAATTTATTCTTCACTTTCTTCCTGTGACATGAAAGACCACTTTAGTTTATGATATGCTGATCAGAACTGTGAAAGTCATTTGTTTCTTAGTAGAAACAGAAAGAAAGAGTAATTAGAAATGATTGGTGAATAGAGTTTCTTTGATGTGCAAACATTTTGAAAGCAAAGTTGGGAGGGAACTATTAGCCTATTGTGTCAGAAGGTCTGAGTCTCTTCCTGAGTCTCCTCATGGCTGACTTCATTTCCTCGTTCCGCAGTGTGTAGATCAAGGGGTTGAGCAGAGGAGAGATGACTGTGAAGGTGACATGGATGGGTTTATCTGCGGGGAGGGCGGTGAAGGGCCGGGCATAGACATAGATGCAGGGCACAAAGTGCAGGGTCACCACGGTGATGTGAGAAGTGCAGGTGGAGATGGCTTTCTTCCTGCACTCCCCTACCTGAGTTCTTATTAATAACAATATGACCAAATAGGATACCAGGAGCAAGAAAAACCAGAGTGTGGTGAGCAGCCCATTATTGGAAATCATCAGCATTTCAAGAACAAAAATATCTGTAGAGGCAAGTTGGAGGACCTGCTGGACATCGCAGTAGAAAGTGTCAAGAACGTTGGGTCCACAGAAGGGAAGAGGGAGCAAGAGTGTGATCTGTGCAGTGGAATGGATAAAGCCACCCAGCCAGGAGGCCATGATGAGGGCCCTGCACCTCCCTCTGCTCATGATGGACACATAGTGCAGGGGCCTGGAGATGGCCACATACCTATCCAGAGCCATCACCGACAGAGAAAATACATCCACACCACCGATGAAGTGGAAGAAAAACATCTGAGCCAGGCAACCATTGAAGGAGATGGTCTTCCTCTCAGAGAGAAGGTCCACCAACACCTTGGGAACCGTGATGGAGGAGAAGCAGATATCGGCAATAGATAAACTGCGGAGCAGGAAGTACATGGGTGTGTGAAGGCGAGACTCCCAGGTGACTGTGACTGTGATGAAGAGATTTCCCAGCAGAGTTGTCACATACATCAGAAGCAGCAGGAGAAACAGGAGGCTGCTCATTTCCTGACCTGTGGTTAGGCCAAGGAAAACAAATTCTCTTACTCTGGTGCAGTTCCCCATGTCTGTGGAAGCATCCTTACTTTCTGTTTGGTTTGAAGCTGTGTGATGTGAAAGCTCTGCTTCAGGCCTCTGTTTGCTCCCCTCTGCCTATAGAATGTAGCTCTGGTTGTCCCACCAGTGTCTTCAGTTTGCAATTTGTTGAATCATCCATATTTTTATGAACCATCCACATTTTTATGAATCCGATCAGTTTAGTAATTGAATGAAATTATTATACACGTCATCATTCAATGATTATTTTCTTATAAATCTATGTTCGACAAGAAAGTATATTTTAAATGTTAACACAATTTAATTGCATAATTTAAGCATCTTTATACCTTATAAAATAGTATCTCATGAATATTTCTGTTACATATTCTTAAGAGGCAAAGTTCTTACAGATGAAGAAATGATATCAAACAAGAGGATTCATTTCCCCAAATTCACTTCAGTAGGCAGTTGTGGAAGTAAAATCCAGATGTGATTCTGTTTAGCTACAAAGCCAACATTTGACCCACTGAGATACATAGTCATTAATTAATCTAGCAGTCATTGAGTCGTTGAGCACATTCTGTGATCCTCTCAAGGAGTTGTGCCGCCAGTGTGTGCTCAAGCACAACAAATTCTTACTCTGCAGCAAATTTCAGCCCGATAGAAAACACAAATACTTAAGTATATAAACATGCATGGGATACAATACTGCTATTGCCTTGGCAGGTCTGTCTAAGACTACTTAGGGATAGTTTCTTACAAAAGTTTCACTCAGCACTGATGAATTGCCAAGAAATAGAAGTAGAACTCATTCATAGAGAAGAAAAAAAACTGCTAAGTGGTCAGTCATTGGATAAACAGCAGGACTGTATGGAGGACACTGGAAAATGCAATATTGTTGGCACAACACAAAGGACTGTGGAGTAGAAGGAGATTTTTCTTAACAATAGGCAATTTCTTACCTTGTTAATAAACATTTTATTATTATATTCAATGATTCTTCTGAATTGTTTGGTTGTTGAACAATTGACCTAAGCTTATTGACCTTCTTGTCCTCATTTTCAGGGTTGTAAAACCTAAACCATTAGTCCATGGGACATGTGGGCAACAAACTTTGACTTTTCTTTTCATTCTGGTCCACGTATCATGTATTATATGGCAGGGAGCATTCTGGAAACTGGTGATAGACCAGGTGAGGCAAGCAATTAAAACAGGGGAAAGACAAGGAAACAACAGCAGGAAAGTAATATGACAAGAATAAGCCAAAACATATGAGTTATATCATCAATGCAAATGGTCTCAATTCACCAATCAAAAGAAACAGACTGGCATGGTGGACCAAGAAGCAAGGATTAATAATGTGCTTTATAGAAGAAACACATGTAACTAAAAAAAATTTTCAAAGACAGAAAGTCAAAGGATGGAAAACAATGCTTCACGTGACAGGAACCCAGAAAAAAGCAGGGGTAAGTATACTACTTTCAGACAATATGAACATCAAACCAAGAATTATCAAAAGAGATAAAGAAAGTGGTGATAGAAAGTCATGGCTTTGCCTGAGCATAGGGGGAGATTTGGATAGCAGCTTCTTTCTAAGAGGTAGTGGAAGTTGTAATTGATCATTCAGGAAATTTTATTATTAATATTGCTTGTTTCATCTCAGACTTAGCTAGTAAACTTAACTGCAATCATGAAATGTATATGAATAAATACATTGATCTGCAGGACCTTATGTTATGTGAAATAAACCAGTCAGAAACAGGGAAGTACTATATGTTCTCTATCATTTGTGGAAGCTCAGTATGTTCACCTGAATTTAGAACACTGATTACTAGAGATTGGGAAGGATGAGTGTTTTGGGGGGTGGTGGAGGTTAGATTTTACCAGTGCACAGTCTATGCATATATGAGTAGATCACAGTGACCCTAATGAATATGTGTAACTAAAATATGTTAATAAAAATAAAACATAGAAGAATTAATTGAGCCATGTTGCTGAATTTTTTTACAGCTTAACAAATATGAAAGAATTCAATGGATTAGAAGAGAATGTAGGTTGGAGATCAATCAACCAATGAGTTAATCACTGGTCAATTATCTACATTAGAGCTAAAGCACTTGCCTAGTGTGTTCAAGACGGTGACTTTCAACAGTGCAGAATAAATGCCACGATACAGAATAAAAGTGAATTAATTACATTGTGAGAGAAGCAGAGATCAATTTTGTTGGCATAAGAGATATGGTAGAAGATCAAGGATAGGCTCACTTCTGGTAACAATGCTACTATGGCTTTAAATGCTCTACTCATTTGGTGATTGCTAAGCATTAATACTTTTTTCCATGAAACTATAAAATGATCCAGGTTGGGTGCCAGTAAGAAAATATAAAATTGTAAATAGAGGGAAACAGAATGGTGTATGTATGAATTTTTCTTCCAAATGCAATCTATATAGGTTCAAATTTGGGTTTGCAAGATTATTTGCAAATGGCCTTCAGAGGAAAAGGACTTGGCTGAGACAATGCTTACAGTCTTAATCTCAAGTAGCCTCATTGATAAGCTATGCAAAGGTTTTGACAGATGTGTGGTGACTTCTCTTCTCCCCAACACACCATATCTTCCTTTCTCTCTCAGTACATCTCTCATTCCAATATGTGACACCTACCTGAGCTGTGTTTCTCTTTGAGGTGGGCGTCTTGGCTCTGAAGCATTGAACATACATTAAATATGCATCAGATACACATAATCAGTAACAACTCACATTCACCATGCATCACCTTACCCTGTGCTATCAGTTTAATGACTTTAATTTTCCTTGATCCTGACATTCTGACTGAAACCTGTCCATCTTCAGTGCTTAACATCAGGGCAGAAGTTCTGAAGCTTGTGTTCCTGAGGGTAAAGTCCCTTGGGGAGCTGAACATCTTAATGCTGCACTCCATCTTCAGGAAGGGAGAGGCAGAGACCATATCTCCAAGGCTACCCGGAGGGGTCTTTGTCTCATGAGCAAATCCTCCAGCCTGAGGCCTGACATGAGAATGGCAGAGGGAATACTGAAGAAGAAAGAGGCTGAATCTGGTTTTGGTGATGCAGTGAAGCCTTACATGGCAGCTTTAAGATGTTACTGACATGCCAATGTGTGCCTGCACACAAGCCCTAGGATATGTGTGTGCTGTGTCCAAAGTCTTCCAAGGCCATCAAGAATGGCGCCTGATTTATACCTTCCTTGTTTTGCAATGTGTCCTGCCTCAGGTCCCTGATCCTTGGCCCCAGCCTATGATGAGAGACCGGCAAGGAGTGTGGTTAGCAAAGGGAAAGGAAGTCAGTGGGCAGCTCCACTGGTGGTGATGTGGTCCCAATGGGAGTTATTAATCTGTTGGTAAAATGTACACACGTGTGCAGACACACAGGACTCATTATGGAAATAAAACCAGCTTTGATCTAATGGCAAGAGAGAAACCATTCCCATTACCCTCAGTTTTACCAGTTTTTTTCTTAAAATATGACAAACTATGGGCTATAAATCTTCCTAAAGTTAATTTTCAAGTTTTGACTATTATGAGAATATATATATATATATATATATATATATATATATATGCATCAAAAAGCCAAAAAGAAAAGAAAATTGAATATCAAGTGGTAATTCTGATGCTCACTGTAGGAGGTGAGGAAAAGTAAAAGTGACTAAAATGTGATGCAAATGTGCATTATTTCCTGAAATTAATGTAATAACTATGTATCACAGACTCACAAAAATTAATCAAATACAAAAAGAGAAATCGAACCAATGTATGAAAAGGACTAGTGCATACATTTTAAAAATGTCTAACAATTAAGTAATAGTTTCAGAAAGAATGCAGACTCTCAAGACTAATACATACTTACTATAGAAAATGAGTGAGAGGAGACTTTGAGCTGTGCATTGAATTTTGCTTTAGAAAAATATGCATTAACATGGAAATGGAGCTTAAAATGAAATAAGAACCAGAATAAATATATGAGTAAGAACCAGGAGCTTGCCCTCTCCTGAGAGAAGAAATTAGATGCATGAGAGGAACTTAGGCATATGTTCACTCACTTTTATTTAATAACTCCTGCACCCTAGGTACCTCAGGGTTACCAGACATGAGAGAGACCTAGATGCTCACCCCTGCTATCCTGATGCTTAAAGCCTAGCAGGAAGATAAGGATATTTGATGTGATCAAGTGAAAGGTGCTGCAGAGAAGAACACAGCAAGAGAAAGTTTAGGATGAACTTAGGGATGTGCCATTTCTAAAAGAGTGATGAGGGACTGTGTGGCGATCTCTCAGAAGGAGGTGGTGGCCACTGTGACTGACGTGTGATTTATAGGAAGAGAATACACAGTGGAACTGTCAGAGAGTAACAAAACAAAAAGGACTCTGGCTCTGAGTGTGTAAAGACATTGGAGAGTCAGGAGGAGAGGCCTGATATGTTCTGACTTACACACAGCATGGAGGATGGCCTAGAAAGTGCCAGGTCGACCAACATTCCCACTAAGACTGTGCAGCAAAAGGAAAGAACAACTGGGATAGGAGAAAGGAGAAAAAAAAGTGCGATAGAGATTATATGTATGTGGGTGTACATATGTATGTGTGTATGTGTAGATATGCAAGTTAGATAACTATACTACCAATCTCTGTGAGTTCATCAAAAAGGACAGCTTGTGCTTTCATTGTTTCTGTGATTATTTTTATGCCTAAAATCTCATAATCTGAAAGGTACTTCTAAAATAATAATATGCAATGTATTAACTAGTGTTAATTTCCTAATTTTTGAAACTTTGTATTGTTTCAATCCTTTTTGTATTGTTTTTAAACTATAAAATTTAAACATATAATGAGCAGCATGGTGATTAATGTGTGCAGCACCATTATCAGCAGCAGCAGCAGCAGCAGAAGCAGCATTTTCACTGGTGCTGGAGTTCAACCCCATGGCCTCATGCATTCTGGATAAGTGCTGTACTGTTGTACAAATCAACATTGGAAGGTGTTTTCCCAAGGATTATTCACTTCTAGTTCTGAAAAAGAAATAAAACTCTGATAGGTTCAGGAAAATGTCCATCACTTTTCTCTCTTAAGGTAATTTGTATTCTGGAGTTGTATTATTTTTAGGATGATTTTAAAAAAGTTATTATGTAGATGCACCATGGCTGAATAGAGAAGGAATCATGTTCAAGCCATTCAGAGAAAATCAACTAAAAACACAGGTAATTGGGAGAGAAGGAGGGACATACATCCAGAAGCCAAAATCAATCTGAAATAACAGACTTGTAGCTCAAAGAAAACATAGATATAGGAGTTAATAAGACAGTCTTCCAGCCAGGGCTACTGGTGGATTGAGCAGAAGTGCCATTCTGGGAAGTTAAAAAAATAATGAAGTTATTATTTATTGAATATCTAATGCACTATTTTTGAGCTGTAGTCAGTAACATTTGTGAGTTTTATTTTTATCAGACTTATCAATGTGTTATGAAGATATTATAAAGGGATGTAGGCAGCTTTAAAGTGAATGATTGATGAATTCTTACACTTTTGGAGCTAATTCCAAAGTCAAGACAGAGAATAGATCTTCTCCCTTGGTTTTCTTTTAGATTGTTTGTTGGAGTATAAGGAAAGGGAAAAGGATAAGTATCTCTTTTCCACATTTCTTTCCTAAACATAGCTTTGCTGGTCTTAAACTTTGGCAATGAAGGTGGTTTTCTGTTTGCACTATTTTTTAAAAATGTTTTCATAATTTATTTTCAATGTAGTGACTCATTTATTTCTTTCAAATTTATATATATATATATATAAATATTGAAAATAATTTACTTCTTTTTTCATTTATTTTTTTTATTTAAAGAAAAAAAGGAAAAAGGTACAAATATTACAGAATTTCAAGAATAGAAGATAAACAGTAAGAAATCACTAGTTGATAAATTATGTATTGTTCTTTTATAAATAGTTATTCGAGTTACAAAACAAAGTGGACACTCAAGCAGTGAGAGTGCAAACAGATCCGTTCAACAATCCAATAAGAACCTAGAAATATGGTTATCAATCCCACACACCTAAACATACATGCAGATATATATTATAGCGCTTCCTATTTCCTCTTTTTTTACAATAGCAATTATACATTTTTAAACTTTTATTTAAAGAGAAGAAAAAAAAACAAAACAGAAAAAAAGAAAAAAGTGTAGCAACAATACAGAATTCTAAAAGAAAGGAAGAAAAAGGAGAATGAGAAAAAGCCCCACTAAGAAATCAGTAATTTATAAATTATGTACTGTCATCCTAGATGTAGTTGTTCAAGTTACAAAGTTAAAGAGTACGTAGTAAATATTCAAACAGTCAGACTACAAACAGTTATGCTCAAAGATCCAACAAAGATTCAGCAATATGGTCATCTATTTTACACACTCAAACATACATGCAGTTATATCCCTTAGAGCACTTTCTTTTCCTCTCTTTTTTACAATAGCAATTATACATTTTTGTTTTATTACTCTTGTAGTTCTTATTTACTTTTTACCCTAGAGACACAATATGATATTTATAAATATGATTCTTATTTATTTCACTAATGAGGGTAGTCTCAAGTTGTCTCCATTTGCCTATGAAGGCCTCAAGACCATCTTTTTTATAGCTGAGTAATATTCCATTGTATAAAAATGCCACATCTTTTTCATCCACTCTGCAGTTGATGGGCATCTTGGTTGTTTCCAGGATTTAGCTATCACAAATTGTGCAGCTATGAACATGGGTGCACATATATCACTGTGATATGAACTTTTCAGTTCTTTGGGGAAAATACCCGGGAGAGGGATAGCTGGATTGAATGGGGCTTCCAATCCTAGTCTTCTGAGAATTCTCCATATGGATTTCCATGTACTGGCTCGACTTTGTTATGTTCCAGTTGTTTCTTTCTGCTTTTCCTCTTAATTGCTTATCCTATCTGGTGGTTTATTTCTGTTGTTGTTTTGGGGATTGTGGTCATTTTTATCTCTGTCTAGTATGTCTTTCAACTCTTTCTAGGATTGGTTTGGTGGACATGAATTTCTTCAGTTGTTCTTTGTCATGGAAGTATCTTGTTTCTCCATTAAATTTGAATGAAAGTTTTGCTGGGTACATCAGTCTAAGTTGAAGGTTGTTTTCTTTCAGGGCTTGAAATACCTCACTCCAAGCTCTTCTTGACTTGAAGGTTTGTGCTGAAAAGTCTGCTGTGATTCTAATGGGCTTTCCCTGATAGCTGAGTTGTGTCTTTTCTCTGACAGCTTTTAATATTCTGTTTTTATGCTGTATGTCTGAGATCTTAATTATTATGTGTCTGGGTGTGGATTTATGTTGATTGTGACTGTTTGGTGTTCTATATGCCTCACTTATCTGCATATCAGATTCTTTCCCTATGTTTGGGAAATTTTCTGCTATTATTTCTGTAAATACTTTATGTATGTCATTTGCCTGCACTCCTGTATCTTCGCTGATGCCCATTATTCTTATATTGTTGCTCTTGGCATCATCATGAAGCTTCTGGATTGTCATTTCATGCTGCTTTGTTATTTTTAAAAGTTTTATCCTTTCCTGATCACTAACTGTGATCCTGTCCTCAAGGTCCAAAATCCTATCCTCAGCTTCCTTTAGGCAGTTTTGCATGCTTTCAATAGAAGTTTTTGTTTCTTGGATGTCTCTTTGAGTTGTTTCATGAATTCTGCTCATTTTCTATATTTTTCATTCAAAGTTTCAATCAGTTTCCCATGCCCATTTACTTTTTTCTCTAGTTCTTCTTTAGCTGCATTCAACAACTCCTTTACTAACGTTGTTATTTCTATCTTTACATGGGAGAGCACTTTTAATTTGATTTCCTCTGTAGCCTGATGCAGTTGTTTTTTTTATTTCACTCACTATCTTTTCAGAGATTCCTGGTGTGTTACTTTTGGGGTCCTCTATGTCCATGTCTCCTATACTTGCTTCTGGTGAACTATATGTTTGAAACTGCATTTTGCTTTTTCATTTTGTCATTTTCACTCTGCCTGGTGTTTTCTATGTGTAGAAGGAGATCACACACACTGTTTTCAGACACACCAAAGTCTTACAGTTAGTTGGAGGGGGTTTTACTACTGGCCCTATTTATCCCCTGTACACCTTTATTTTAGGGGTATACTCACCACATTGATACAGTCAATCTCGTGTAATCCAACGTTTGCCACCTGGCAGCAAATTTCCAAATTTTCTCACACTAACTGGATCCTGCTGAGATCTTCTGATGTTCCAGGTGGGAATGTGGGCCCATCTGTAGCAGTCCAGGGCAGGTTTCAGTCTTGGGTGGGCCTCCTTGATGTTCCTGGTGGCAGGGTGGGCCCTTGATGGAGGTTAAGGGCAGCCTTGCCCTGAGGTGGGCTTGTGCTGAGTTCCTGGTGGTAGGGCGGGCCTTTGGTTGAGGTTCTGGGCAGCCTTGCCTTGAGGTGGGCTTGCACTGAGTTCCTGGTGGCCAGGAGGCCCTTGGTGGAGGTTCTGTGGAGCCTACCCCTGAGGCAGGCTTGAGCTGAGTTCCTGGTGGCAGGGCAGGTCCTCAGTGGAGGTTCTGGGTAGCCTATGCCTGAAGTGGGCTTGTGCTGTGTTCCTGGTGGCAAGGTGGGCCCTCAGTGGAGGTTCTGGGTAGCCCACACCTGAGGCAGGCTTGTGCTGATGTCTTGGTGCCAGGGTGGGCCCTCGGTGGAGGTTCTGGGTATCCTATGCCTGAGGCGGGCTTGCGCTGTGTTCCCGGTCGCAAGGTGGGCCCTTGGTGAAGGTTCCAGGCAGCCTAACCATGAGGCTGGTTTGGGCTGGGTTCCTAGTGGCAGGGCGGGCCCTCTGCAGAGGTTAAGGACAGCCTACCCCATAGGCGGGTTGTGCTCTCTAGTAGCCTTTTAATGGAGTTTTTGGATCTTTTATATAGAGTATCATGTCATCTGCAAATAGTGATAATTTAACTTCTTCCTTTCCTATCTTTACTCCTTTTATTTCTCTCTCTTGTCTGATGCCCTGGCTAGTGTTTCCAGAACTATGTGGAAAAGGAGTGGTTATAGTGGACATCCTTGTCTTGTTCCTGATTTTAAAGTGAAAATTTTCAGTTTTTGTCCATTTAGTATAATGTTGGCTGTTGGTTTGTCATAGATGGCCTTTATAAGGTTGAGGTAGATGCCGTGTATTCCGAGTTTCTGAAGGGTTTTTATCATGAACATGTGTTGGACTTCATTGAAAGCTTTTTCTGCATCTATTGAGATGACCATGTGGTTTTGTTTTTGGCTCTGTTGATGTGGTGTATTATGTTTATTGATTTGCATATGTTAAACCATCCCTGCATTCCTGGAATGAACCCCACTTGGTCATGATGTATAATCTTCTTGATTTGCTGCATTCTATTTGCCAGTATTTTGTTGAGAATCTTTGCATCAGTGTTTATTAGTAAGACTGACCTATAGTTCTCTTTTTTGGTTGGATCTTCCTCTGGTTTTGGTATCAGAGTACTACTTGCCTCCAGGAATGATTTAGGGAGGATTGCTTTTTTCTCAATTTCATTGAAGAGTTTAAGGAGTACTGGCATCAAATCTTCTCTAAGTTTCTTGTGGAATTCAGCTGTGATTCCATCAAGACCTGGGCTTTTCTTTGTTGGTAAGTTTTTAATTACATTTTCAATTTCAATAGCTGATATTGGGTTGTTCAAAATTGCTATATCTTCTTGGTTGAGCTTTTGTAGTTCATACGTTTCTAGAAATCTGTCCATTTCCTCTGTGCTTTCCACTCTATGTGAGTAGAGATTTTCAAAGTAGGTATTCATGATCTTTTGAATTTCCATGGGATCTGTAGTAATTTCTCCCTTTTCAGTTCTTATTGCATGAATTTGGGTTTTTTCTTTCTTTCTCTTGATAAGGTTAGCTAGGGGTTTGTCAATTTTGTTTATTCTCTCAAAAAACCAGCTTTTTGATTCATTAAT
>PVLA01013436.1:0-36857 GCA_004027455.1 Hydrochoerus hydrochaeris
TCTGCCCGAGGACAGGGGCACCTTCCTCAGGACTCAGGGAGGCAGACGTCCTGGATGAGGTCGGCACCCTGTCCCAGCGACCCACACTGGACCTGGGCTCAGGCTGTATCGCAGGGTGCTCTGGGGGGAAATTGCCAGAGACTAGAGATGGCCTGGCACTTGGGCCTCTTGACTCTGTGAAAGTTGCTATTTAATTTGTTTTCCTTGCTGAATTTATTCTATAATGGAAGTATTACAATTGGTTTAACCATTCACTCATTATGGGATACGTGGGCCATTTCCAATGTGTTAGTTTTCTATTACAAAAAAAAGTACTCTGAATTATTATGTGAAATTTTTGCATGAGAACAAGTCTTCTGGGACAGCAGGCATGAAAGTGCCATATTAGACAATACTTGCATTTTCATTTTTTAAAGAACTAGCAAAATTATTTATGCAGAGTGGTGGTGACACTTCACACCCCACAGAAATGAATGACAGGGTTCCTGCATATCCTCACTGGAGTTTGTTGTTGTCACTGCTTTATTTTTGTCACCTTGATCCATATGTGTGTAGTAATATTTCATTAAGGCTTTCATTCACATTTTCCTTATATTAAGGCAACAAAATAGAATGTCACATTATGTGTTTATTTGCCTTCTGTTTGTCCTCCTTAGTGAAGTGACTACTGATGTATTCCTTCCAGTTTCTGCTTATTTTTTTAACTTTTGAGATTTGAGCTTTTTTACATAATCTAGATCTTAGCCTTTTGTCAAATATATGGTTTACAACTATTTTTTCTCGTTTGTAGAACACCTATATGGTTGGGCTTTTGCAGAGCAATTTTGATGAGGTCCAATTTATCAAGTTTTCCTTTTATTGTTAATACTTTTGCCCTTAGGATTTTAGGTAAGGCACAATTGTTTTTTAAACCAAAATGAGTTGAATTTAACAAAGCATTTGAATGATAAATAGGTTCTAGACCTGGGCAACCCTACAGATTATAGATGCCACAGAATGGCCCCACCTCCAATGTGGTGAGCTCTATTCATAACCAAAAAGTTAAACGTAGCAGAAAGTTGACCTACTGTGATTATCACTCATGCAATTGGGCATTTGCCTTATTTGGAAATAAACTGATAACATCCAGCCTAGGATCGGCTGAGGATTTGTCTGTTATGATAGACTAATGTTTATTTGCTTGGTTACCAAGGTACATTTGTAGGTTGCAACTTGCTTGTACAACAAGGTAGGTTGTAGTTCATTGTATACAGAGGCCACTTTGTGCCAAACTTTATCATCTGAATGCAGAAGTCAGCCTAAGCTATATGTATTTCAGCTGAACACAGTGGAATTCTCCTCTTTGTCCTATAGGTGAGAAATCTTAGAGGTTTTGTGGGTTGGTGACAGTATTTAATCACAATGTGCCATGTGTGCCCCAAATAATACTTCAGTTAACCCTCCTAAACATTTCATAGAGATAGACACCAACTTAATCTGCATTCAACAGATGCAGAAGTTAAGACAAGTGTGACTTAAGGGTTTGTCAAAGTTCCCACAGCTAGAAAGTGAAAGAACTGGGACAAATTTTTTTGTGAATTTTTTCTAAGCACGTGATCATTTCTTGAGGCCACTATTAAGCTTCTGGACATCAATTTCTAAGACGATCCTTTGGCCTAGCCCCAAACTTTTTGAAGTTTTTTGGATTCCCATATCTAAATTCCTGCTTCCTCCATGCAAAAACAACCCCACAACTATCAAGGGCTCTAAGCCGCACACTGACTTCATCTTCCCCTACTTGCTGCAAAAAGCGGTCCTCACTAACTCAGCTGATCAGAGACAGCTGCCCATGTACATTTATCTTCTTCAACTTTCCTTTATTTCTGACTTATGAATTTTAAAAAGCTCATTTTTCACTCAGGTTCTGGGTAAAGGATCTTCGTATTTCTCTGTTCTTTAATGCAATATTTTGATTACTTTCCGAAGACCTGGGCAGTCTCCATGTTTAACCTTACATCTGTGCCTCCTTCAAAAGTTTCTCTCTAATGACCCCATGATTCTGAGTCTTTTTAAGATTACTGTCTTGGAACTTATTCATTTCATTTAGTCGATCATTTATTCAAAATATTCTTACTGAGACATAGCTCTTTGCTGGGCAGAGTGCTAGACACTGGGGCTACAGCTCAGAACAAGACAGACACAGACACAGACACTCTAACTCTTGCACTCTATCTGGAAAAAATTAACATGAAAAATTTGGGGCTCCCGTTTGTACCCATAGAGCAATGATGGAAAACTTATGGCACATTTGTTAACACGCTTTCAATAAACTAGAAGATTCACCGTCATTGCTCTAGAGCTTTCTCCAGCTCCCATATTCAAACCTTATACTTTACTGAAGCTGGATTAATCATCTGTCCCTAACCATCCATTGGCCTTTTTCTCCTCCCAGACATGTTCATCTCTGAAATAATTTACATGCTCTTCTGTCTGCTAGTAAGCACCATGTACCTCAAAGTTTGTGTTTTTGTCAAGACCCAAATGAAATCACGCGTCTTTAGTGAAGGGTTTCTCTACCATCCCTGCTCTACATGATGTGGTCTCCATCTGCATTTATAGAGTAACAGACCCTTGTTGTTGACTATGCATGCATTGCTTTTTATAGTAACTTTCCTACCCATACTGCTTCACATCAAAGACTATGGACAGAGTACCTCAAATACGGAATGCAAGAAATGTATGCTCAGTAGAAGAATGGCTTTGCCAGAACTAATTTAAAAAAAATTGATAAACACTTGAATAGCAGTTACTATGTACCAGGCACTACTGGGTTGCCAAGTAGAAGACCCTTATGTTTTGACAGTAATCAACACCCTGGATTCTCACAAGAACCCTAGCAAGTAGGTAATATTAACAACCACATTTGTAGATGGGCTACATGAGGCTAGAGGGAACTAACACCTTGCCCATGCCCAAGGTATCCCAGCTGGCATATATCAGAGCTAGGATTCAAACCAGAAAACATGCCTCAGACCTGGGCTTCTTGTTTTATTAAGACATGTTTGTAACACAAAAGAGTGTTGTGTGTTTTGGGGAATGGGCACATGCATGTAACATGTCTTAATCATTTTTAATCCCTTGATCTCATTCCAAATCCCCACAAGTCTACTTTCTAGTTTCCCATCATTGCTTTTATTTATTTCTTTATTTATTTAGATTTCAGGTTTCTCATATGGTATTTAATTGTCTGAGTCTTGCTTATTTTGCCTAGCTTGAATTCATTCCCCTCACCCATTCAAAGTACCAAGTTCAGTACCAAGTTAGTACCAGTCCCTGGTACTACACTGCAAAGTGAACAACTATCAGTATATCTACATTCAAAGAATCAACCATATATGTTGATAAATTTCGAGTTGTTTTAAAATCCCCCTACTCTAAAACTGGGCATGGTGGAACACACTTGTAATTCCAGCACTCTGTGAGGCTGAGGCAAGAGGATCACAACTTTCAGGCCATCCTGCAAAACTTAGCAAGACCCTGTCTCAAAATAAACATAAAAAAGTGTCAGAATTTAGCTCAGTACAAAGGCTATGAGTGAAATCTCCAGTACCACAAAAAAGTGCTCTATTCTCTCACTAACCCAGAAAGGTAAAGGAATAAAATAGTAGTAATGCAGGATATCCTGGAAAAAAGTGGGTAAAACCATGAAAATAATTAACAAAAAAAGAAAGAAAAAGAAAAAAATACACTTTAATGATAATATTCATATAGCAGGACAGAAGGGGAAAGGCAGGTAGGTTTGAGAGGTTATATGAATGGAAGGAAATAAATAACAGGTTAGGGAATATAAATGGAAATTGAGAGAATATACAGGGAGATTAATCCCATTAATCAACCAGGAGAAACACAAAGTCAGAAGACCCAAATAACAGTCCTTGTTGGAGGAGAACCTGATGAAACCAGGTGAGACACTACAGAGGAAAAGCAGTAACACTCTTATCATCCCATGCACACTTATGCTTCACACACACTCACTGACAAAGGGGAAAATGAGTCTTAACAATATTTATATACAAGTGAAGAATAGGGGAGGGAAGGGAGACCAGAGAGGATGTGAGAGGGAAAGGAAGGAAAAAGAGACAAGGAGGAAATAGAAATGAAAATGAAATAAAATATAGGGAGATTGATTCCCATCAATGAGCTAACAGAAACAAATTTAGTAAAACCTATGACACAGTCCTTGGTGTGGGAGAGCATAATATGACATGGGAAGACACCATAGTCACAGAAGCAGTATCTAGCACTCATAGACACTTTCAAACAAAGGAGCCCCCACCCTGCACACACAAAAACAAAGAACAAAAGTAAATACACAGGTCCAATAGTTCTCCTTGTGATGGTATTTACACTGGTGGAAATTCTTGGATACTGCTTATAAAGTGTGTGTGTCTGTGTGTGTGTGTGTGTGTGTAAAAATCTTTTTTATTTTTTTCAGCCCAAAGTTCCCTCTGCCTGTGTTTGCATAGGAGAGTCCATATAAAGTATGCAGAGGACCGGGCTCTGCCCCTTGTGACAGTGGATGAGTACTCAGGTAGATCTGCCAGTGGTGGGACTGGTTCCCACCTGCCATCTAACACTACAACCTAAAGAAGACCAACTATAAAATTTCGCTACGATGTAGATTCTGATTTAGCTGGTTGTCATGGTTTATGTCAGTGGCCTCCAAGCCTCATGCCTTTGTATTGTGCATTTGTGATTGGTTCATTGTGTAGCCCTTGGATTGGAGATGTGAGTGCTACACTGGCCTAGGGATGGAGCCAGGATGTGATGTAATGGCAGGAAGAAGGTGTGTGTGTCTCTCTCTCTTGCTGGTTTCCACTTTGCTGTTTGCAGCTGCCATGAACTGCGGCCCTACCATGCCACCCTGCCTTGGAACCAACTGAGTATGGACTGAAAACTCCAAAAACTGTAAGAAATAAACCTTTCCTTTCCCAACTTTGGGCATCAGGTATTTTGTCTCAGCTACAAGTAAAAAGTACCTAAGACAATGGTGATGGGGAACTGGCACTGTACTGAGATTCTACCTTTCTAACGAGCTCCACTGAATACACTCCGTGTAGCTTCATGCCTTATGTACTACATATGCTGTAGTTATTGGTATCATCAGTTCTTTGGATGACTGGGAAGGTTCTGGGTTAACCAAGAATCTGAGATTTGTCACCTCTTTCTTAACAACAAGTTTAGGGCTCCTTGCAGCTAGTTAGGGATGACCAGGTTTTGGTGCACATGGTCTTGAGAAAAAGGTTTTTAGTACTGGTTTAGGCCATAGAAACATGATCTAATGGTTAAACAGCTTTGAAAAGTAAGGGAGAAAAGGAGAGGCAAGGTTGAAAACAGACTCAGGTTTCTAGATGGGGTACGTAGTGCATTAACTTAGAGAACACTGCAGAGAGCTGGTGTGTGTGTGTGAGCGCGTGCACATGAGTGCATGACTGTGTGTGCGTGCATGTGACTTTGTGTGTGTGCATCTGCACACATGTGTAATGAGCTCAAATTTTGAACATACTAAGTTGGAGATGCTTTTAAGACAACCAACTGGAAATATACAGTATAAGATTAGAAAAGATATTTGGGGCACATAGAGAAAAAGCAAATACAAAAGTAGAAAAAGAATATCCTAAGAAAAATGAGAAAATCCAGGATTCCATGTTGATGTGGAAAAAAAAAGGAAAATTTGAAGATGATGTAGTTAATAATATTGAATGCTGCAGGAAAGTTAGTTTATTAGCTTTAGCAACAAGGTCATTTAGTGAGAGCAATTTTACATGGTGCAGGTGGGATGCAGAAATAGGATTGTGGTGGACAGAATAGTGAGTATTAATGAGAAAGTGTGGGAAATGTTTTAAAAGATGTTTAATTGTGAAAGTTAAGATAGAGGGCAGTAATCTGGCAGGGAGCTCTGTGACGAAAGAATGATTTTAAAGATGGGTGTAAATTTTAATACTGATGAGAGGAAGTTGATAAAAGAGAAGAAATTTTAGATAGAGCAAGACAAAAAAAGACAACCATTCAGGCAAAATGCCAAAAAAACAAACAAAAGTCAAAGGGGAAGACTGATCATACAGGAAGGTGACACCTTATTCTAACATGAGAAAAAAATACACGTGAGTTTATAAATGTGGTGGAGATTTCAAGAGAGTTACAGCTGATGGCTTCTATTCCCTGAGAGGAGAGATCTCATTTGTCACCTGAGAGTGGAGAGAGAGGTAGGTGTAGGATAATAGGATTGAGGAAAGTGGAAAAGATTTCAAGTTGTTCTTGCACAGAATGTGGCAATGGGTGAATTGCTAGACAAGGATTGAAGAAACACAGTGCGAATAATTGCAAATTTACAGTAGAATGAATTTGCTTCATTTGATTTTTTTCTATGTTCAGCTACCCCAGGAAATGTAGAAAGAAAGTAGGTCATCTGAGTTTATGTAGGTCTAAGAGTTCCCTAGATAGTAGGGTGAGTTGAAGGAGCTCCCTTTCACACCCACCTCCCCCATACAGACTTGTAAGGAGACATTCTCAGAGCCAAGAGTGAGTGTGCCATTGCATTCTGTGCAGAGGGAGAAGGGAGAGGCTCATTGGTCTTGAAGAAGGTGTACTAGAGAGCAGTTACAGTAATGAGTCATACTGTGCAAGATGGAAGAAAACAAAGGTAAAAGGTAGAGGAGAAAGTGAAAGAGTGAGACAGTGTAGGAAATGGACTAACTAAAAGCCTAGAAGTCGTGGCCTGAGAGCAATGTCTGAAGTTGTAATCCTAAAACTGGATTGAGTTTTGGATCCTGAAATGTCCAAGGTGAGATAGGAGATGTGGGTCACTGAGGTGGTGGTCAAGGGAGTTTCAAATTCAGGATTGCTCATAGCTGTTAGTTTTGTCCAGGATGCATGGTAAGACTTGGAATGGGGGAAAGAATGGCCTACTGCTGAAGCAGTGGATACAGAGTTTAGCCCAGGAGGCTGAACATTGCAGTAGAGAGCAGTTACATTGACAGGCACAAGTCTAAAAGGGAGAAAATTTTTTTTCACTTTGTTTTGCTTTCAAGAGGATGGAAGAGCTCAGTGTCTTTGGAAAGGGAAGAGGAAACTATCCCTGCTGTGCCATGAAGTTTGGGAACAGGATCTATAGCGAGCTCAACAAGTAACAGGCGTGATGGTCTCCTCACTTAAGACTAAATCATAAGAAGACCATTTTATTCAAAGGCCAATGCTATAAGTGAACTGGTTAAACAAGAAATGTGAATTCTACAGTATTTGAAGAGGGTGATAATGGCATGGGAGAATTGGCCCGTTTCACAGAACTGCAGAGATAGTAAGTCACAGAGAGCTCCTGGGTGGAGAGGGCAGGGGAGGGACACCCAGAACTCTCATAATTCTGTTGTATCCTGCAAATAACAGCTTGTGACTACCACGCTTGACTCAAATATTTTTTTTTCTTTCTCATCATCCTCAGCATAGGATGGCATTTAGTAGTGATAAGGAGAACCTCACTGTGACTTCCAGCTGGTATCTTTTGATACATTTTTTATCCCAACTGATAAAGAACTTGGAAATAATAAAAACAGTAGTAATAAATATAAATTTGGAAAATGTTGAATATACAACTACTATTGTGGTTTCTATCTAGATGGCCTACAAGAGCCACATGAGCTCACGAGGAGCTTGCAGAAGATGATTGGCTTATGGGGCTTTATACTTGCTGTCCGGAGGTGGGGTCTGCTCAGAAGGGTGAGGCACTGGGTCCTCAGCCTGAAAAAGCTTCTCTCCCTCCCTGGCTCCTCCCTTCACTCCTTTTCTTGTCCACCATGCCAGGAGGAGCTCTTCTCCACCATGCCCCTCTGCCATACCATTCTGCCTTGGAGCCAGCCAACCAAGGACTAAAACATGGACCAGAATAAACCTCTGCTCTTTTACATTGTGGGTGTCAGGTATTTTGTCCCAGTAAGAAGGAAAGTGACTAAGGCACATACTACATGGTAGCCAAAAGTATGGGTCCTGGAAACAGTTCACACATGACAAAGTTCTTGACCTTAGAGAACTTACATTCTATGAGACAGTCACCCTGTGAACAAGTGACAAAAGACATAAGGTTGAGGAGATCTAAATGTTGTTAAACAAAGCTAAGTTCAGGAAGTGCAAAGACAGTGACCATGATGTGGCATGGGGGTGGGAAGTCATGTTGGTTAAGCCACTCACAGAAGGCCTTGCTGAGAATAGACCTGGATAATCATAAGGATCCAGCTCTGTGGTGATGGAGATGAAGAGAAAGAATATTTCAGATCAAAGGACTAGCAAATACTAAGGCCCCATGGAAGGGAAGGAGCCAAGGAGGCTGCGGAACACTATGAAGATCAGTATGGCTGATAAGAGGACTTGGTTACTCCAAGACCTGGAAATGTCTCCTTTTAACCACCTCTTGAGCGAGGAAGTTCAAAGGATCCACATTCTAATTGCGTAAGGGCCTGAATTACCCAAAGCTGGTCTAAGAGTTGGAGGCTCAGTGGGAAGAACACCAGGCTTAAGAGTAATGAAGGAACTGAGGCTGCTTGCCACACACTGTACAGGAACAACCTTTCTTGGCAGGTGCAAGGCCATCCTGACTCCAGATCTATTGCACACAAAAGAGACAGGAAAGTGTCACTGCCACTTTTCTATCTGAAAACATTTTATCACAAACTGGAGACTTGCCTAGGATCTTTGCCTCAAGACGATTACATGAAGTAAGATATGGTCAACAATGTGGTTAGTAAATAGTGGCATGAAATTGAGTACTTAATTTTTCCATGAGAAGGTCCTTCGTGGAACTTGGCTCAGGAGAAGCCAAAACCCAAAGTGAAGCAAAGACAGTGTATCATGGGCAGCATGATTTATGGGATGCTAGATGCATATCCATGTCAATGGGGAGAGTCTCACGTATTGCTGGTTTCCCTCACTAGCTGGTTTTGTGTCTGTGATTCAAAGCTGAGTCCAGGGAGTTGCTTTGAGTCCCTGTGACTATCATTGCTAAAATTTAGGAGCCTGTACAATGGGCCCCAATGAGATGGAAAATGCTCACTTGTAAGACTGTGGACCAGGATACAACATGAGGTAGAACTCACCAAATGCTTTAGCATAACCATGAGCTGAAATGCACTAATATAATTGTTTTCTTCATTATTACTAGCCATTTGGCCATAAATCTCACATAGTCACAGATCATGGTGGATATGGGCATCTAGCCACTGTAGCTCTACAAATGTGCGAGCTTTATTAGAAGATAACTTTGATAATGCTGGATTTCTGGAATTCAGGCCAATTTAGTGTATGACAAACACTTTCTTCTCCTACTTCCCAATAACCGCACACCTTAGAAATGTCTAGAGGGCTAGATTTTCCAACTTGAATTCCTAGAAAAGATGTGGGATGAAGGAATCATCTCTGACTCCCACCTTATAATTATTTAGTGCACACTGAGGCCTTTGGCCATGCAAATGTAGGAGACAACAGCTATCTCTGTAGTGCAGGAAGTAGGATCAGAGAGGATGTTGGTATTTTAGGCTCCAACAAAATTTCTGATGACACTTCACTACAAACAACCAAGACTGCAAGGATCTTTTTAATGATGATTTCAGCTAGGCTCTGCAGTTCATGTGTCAGGGAATAGCTCATGTTCTGCCTCTGTCCTTCTACAGAAGCCTTCTTTCTCTCATCCAATCATCTTGGCTTTGATCTCATTCCCTGACATCCAGTTTCTTCCTCTCTGTCTAGCCTGTCTGGAGTGATACCACATATGGATGACTGTCACTGAGTCGGCAGCTCCCTTGGATGTCACCTTTCAAACTTGGCTCTCCGAGTACTATGCATGGCAGTGCTAGGCAAATGGTATGCCTCTTATGCCCATACTTAGCCCCACATACCAAACCTCAGGGGCCCCATTTCTTTGAGGGCGTTGTGAGTAGTAACAGTGCTTATTAAAAGTATTTGTTCACATCTTGGCCTCTTTCAATTTATCGCTAAGCCCCTAAGGGGCAATAGACTTAGAATCAGACAGATCAGCTTTCTTGTCTATTAAATGAAGTGCAAAAATATCTTCCTTGCCTACCATATAGAGTTTTCTTGTGAATGAAAGAAGAAAAGTGCCAGAAAAACACTCTGGTAAGACATAAATCATCATAAAAGATGAGTGGTCACCTAAATCCCTCTGATAGGTATTGGGCTCCTTGTAATCCAGCCCCTGCCCACCTCTGCAAATGCGAGCTCTAGCCAGTCTCATCCCCTAAAATGTCCAGCAAATGCACCCTGGCACTGGGCCGGGGGGAGTTGATTGAGGGAGGCAGCTGGTTCCCACAAGGAACTTTACTATCATTGAGAACTTCATAACCATTGCACTCATCTACTCTATGAGTACAGATAGAGAATAGAAGTGGAAAGAGTTGCGGAACCCTTTATGACTTAGCCAGCATGCTTGGTACAGACCCCACCTTCTGCTTCAGCAGTGCTTAACTTGGAACCAGCAAAGAGGTATCCAGGTGTGAAGTGACCACTTCTTCTTGATGCTCACACCATGCACAGCCCATAAAGCACTCACCCTGCTGCTTGATCATTGCTCATTGATCTCCCTCCTTGGAGTGATCTCCTCTTGACCACTACCTTCCTAAATTCTCCCCATCTTTGAGGACCTAACTTCAGCTCTCTTTCCTTCAAGAATCTTCCAGAACATTCCTCCTTTAACAGTCTCCTGTTTCCTCTGACCTCTCACAAATCTTAGCATCTACAGCTAGTCCTTTGTCATGCATGTCTCTCTATTTGTTTTGAGCTTGGGCAGTTTTATCCCCTTGACTTCTGTGTACTTCTGCATCTCTTGTGTCATCTAGCAAAATACTGCATACCTAGGTAGTGTTCAATAGATTCTTGAAGGGTAAGCCTATTTGAAAACTAAAGAATACAGAAATTAGTGACACTGAAGATAGACTTTATTTACCTTATACATGTAAATCCAGCTCCCCTTTAATAGAAAGGCAACACCATATTTTTTTTGTCCTAGTAATATCTGATTAATCTTAGAAAATAATTCATGACTATGGCCCTAAAATTAAGTATGATATGTAGTATATGATTAGATTGTCAGTTTGCTTTTATCTCACAGAACCAGAAATATTTTATGTTCCTATGTATACTTTTATTTAACACCATGTGAGTGTCTGCCACCTACAAGGCCTGCCACTGGGTGCCAGGACAAGAAGATAAAAGAAATTCAGCTTCTGTCCTCAAGGATTTCAGTCAGCTAAATACAATAGCAGAACCAGTGCTTTGGTAAGAGATCTAGACTGGCCTTCAGAGGAGAAAACAAAAGGAAAGACTTACTGAAGATCTTAATGAGCTCTCAGCCTGATATGAATTTTAAAATACTGTATCATTTTGTCTATTTCCATCTAATAGACCACATTTTAGATGTTAAAAAAATCTAGATGTTTAAATCTATTTAAAGGAGCTTCTGCCTATCCTAATACAAGTCATTGGTGAAGTAAACTATTTATTTGTTATCAGAAAGAAAATACAATGCCCTTGTCACTAATCCAATACCTAACACATGTCAAAGAATAAACTGCAATTGAACTTTCATCCTCAAGGATTTTGTTATGCTGTGTTCTGTCTCCTTTTCCCTAGAAAGTTCTGGAATCTTCTAGTAGTAGTTAACACCTACTTTGTGTCTGCAGATGGCCAACTCCTAAAAATACCCCAGCATTTTTTATTGATGTGTTTCTAGAAAAAATTTCTAAGAATTTTATTAATTAGAAAATATAATTCAAACACAGGCCCCACAAGAGATCGTGTTCAGGAAGTTCTTCCCATTCAATACCCCCAATTGGTTTCCTTTACAGCTTTTCCTCTACACTGGAGGGGCTGGTGCTTTTCTTCTCCTAGCAAGGTTCTTCTTTAACATCTCACTCAAGCATGGGCAACAACTCTTAGCCAATTCGTAGCTTGGAAACTTTGAAAAGAAAGTTACTGCATACTTACACAGAGTTCTGGATTTTCCCAGGCTGAGGCTAGCTGGTCACTGAACCTGGATCACTAGAGTGATCTCAGTGTCTCTGCCATTTTTTATGCCCACTTGGTGTGTCCCCTTCCTTCACCTCTGCGTCCAGGCCCTTCACTCCTGTATGTATGTGTTATTTTTATTTCATTAGCCAATTCAGGAGGAAACCCAATCAAAACTCGAGGGAACCTTTGCTGTGATCTGATGTGGAGGCAAAGTATTTTCTTACCCAGCTTCCCCACGAATACAGACCCCAAGGCCTAGCCAATCCCCTCAAAAGATTTAGCCTATTTTCCAAACCAAGATTCAATGGAAACACTGTTGTGCCAATTCTGAGCGCAAATGACTGTTTAGGGGACAGTGTTCGGAACTATGAGAACAGCTGTGTGCTTTATCGTAATAATAAGACAATTTATCTTCAGACTTGAAAATAATCAGAAAACACCAGGAATGGAGTCAAGTTAGGAGTATGACTCTATTGCCCTAGATTGAAGTTCCAAAGAGGGACAAACCAGGGTACTGGCCTTTCTGTTCAGAAAGTTCTAGCTTGTGACTCCCCCAAATCTCAGTTTGTCAAACTTATGTCTTTTTAACAGCAGATAGATATTGTTCTTATTAATTAGGTTTCAATTGTTCAGTATATACCAGAAGCATTGTATAACAATCACAGTAGAAAGTGCTATTATTATTCTCTTTTTAGACACAAAGAAACCGATGCTCAAAGATATTAACCAATCTGAGCCAGAACAACAAAATTTCCCACCAAGATTTAACTCCAAATCCACACCAACAAGCACTTGGTTAAACTGGATGGCCCTGCTTCTATAGCTGTGGGTGAATTTGCCCCCAGGAAGGTGCCTCCTCTCTGATCCCCTGTCCTCACCACCTACTGGCCTGGCAACCTTCTCCTCTCTGTCTTACTCTCTTACCATCCTTTCTATTTCAGTTCAGGAGTCTCTATTGTACTCCATCCCTCCAGTCGCTAGGTTTGTACCTAGGCCAGCTCTTTGCTGCCCCCTCCTGGCCTACCCGGGATCTGAACCAGTCCAGCTTTTCTCCTATTTGAAACCCCAACCCCACTTAGCCTGCCCAGCAGACTCATTAACCCACAGGCCTGGGCATCGGAATGTTTCGTCTATCTTACATTTGACCTTGACAAAGCTTTCCCACATTCCAGCACTGGCGCCTATTCCAGAAGCTGCACATTTCCAACACATTTGAAGATCACGAATTCTCCATATTAGTAATTAAGGGACAAGGTGACAAAGTGACATGGATAAGTTATTTTGTTCCAATCCAAAACACTGAACAATTCAAATTGCTTTGTGGTAAAATTTGAGACTGGCTGAAAAACTGAATAGAGTATCAAGAAAGCTTGTCTTGTGTCTAGATGCCATGCTGAGAATCACTGAGAGAAAGCATTTTTGACATGTACACCTATGAAACACATCAAGAATTGCTCTCATCAGATATTTGTCCTTGCTACAATAGGCAATGCTAGAGTGACCACTGGATTGCAGTGACTTTGACTAAGATGCACACAGTTTTGCCTGGGGAGCATTCTTGGAGGTTCTTTCTTTGTATTCAAAATTAAGTCCTCAGTGCAGTCAGTCCTCTTGACAAGGTCAGAATGTTCAACAGGATCTAAGATGTCTGGAAGAGTTTTTTGTTTAAAAAAGAACCTCTAGAAAAGAACTACATCAGGAGTCAGGGGGATCTGGGTTTGAATCCCAGCACTACAGCAGAAGAAAGAGAAGATATGTTAGGATGCTGCTGCAGGTCTAACCTCTTTGGAAACCACAAGGACACTAATTGTTACTTCAAAGTAAAAATAAATAGACAAAACAGAAAAATCTGATCAATCGAATTGACCAGCCAGGGAAATGCATGAGGTATCATTCAGGAAGCAATGAGATCTCTGTTATTTGGAAGGTAAAAACTGTAGTGAGACCACCTATGAGGCTGATGACAGAAATAAACACCTACATCAGTAGAAAAATTAAAATAGATAGTTCCTACGGTTTTGTATTCCTTCTGTATTGAACACCTAGTACTAAACCTGGCACATCGCAGGTGCCCAGGAAAAGACTGTGGCAGGAACTAAAAACAGGAGGAAAGCAGAAGAAGGGATCTATTTTACTTCTTTTTCCATAAAATGTGATGAGTTACAGAAAAATAAAAGCAAGCACAGATAAATATTAACTTTAAAAAATTGATACCAGAAATTCCATTTGACCTAGGTATCGCCCTTCAGTTAGAGACATCATATTTCAATGATCCAGGTACACTCATGTTTAGAGCAGCACAACTCATAATAGCTAAATCTTGGATGAATAATAAATGAATAATAAAGCATGATGTTTACACAAAATGGAGTACTACTCTGCCATAAAGAATGATAAATTTGAGGCTTTTGTAGAAATATGGATGCACCATGACACCAAAATATTCAGTGATATAAATCACACATAGAAGCTTAAATATCATATGATTTATAAGAAACTCAAAGCATAAATAAATTAAAGAGCAAAATAAGAGATAGACAATGGGAAACAGGGAGACAGATCTTTTGCAAAAGAGAAAGTGACCCAGGGATGGAGGGCAGAGGAGGGAGGGAAGGAAGAAGTGGACAAAAAGAACGAAGACATGTTCTGTATACATACTGACTCCTAATGAGGAATGGAATCATTATGCACTGAAAACATGAACTAACAAGAATAAAAACAAAAAGTTGGTACTGTGAAAAGAAAAGCAATTATTTGAGAAGTCTATTTTAGCAGAATACAAAATAATAATGCTAGACGATATTTATCAAGCACCAAACACATGCCAGGTACCATGCTTCAAGCCATTTGAGCTCTCCTATCAAGGCCATGAAGTAGGTTCTATTAGTTTAGAAAAGGTAAGCAACCTGCCCAAGCCCTCATAACTAGCAAAGGGAGAAATGAAACCCTGTCTGTTGGGGGAGCATTAAATAACCTCTCATACTCCCTTGTATTATTGAGTTATGATGACAGTATTTTAAAATAGGTAATACTCACTTATGAGTATGTAATACAGAAGTCGGAAAACCAAACATTGTGAAAAATCAAATCTAAACAAGCCAGTTCTCTCCCAATCCTTGGCCACCCAGTAACATTCCCAGGGGGCAACTGTTACTAACAGTTGCTTAATTATTTTTAACTTCTACAAACCTGCGATTTGACATGGCCATCTCTTGTAGCCTACACAACTTGAACCATGTTATTATGAATTTTTTTCTTCTAATTTTTAATTATTTTTTGTATGAGACATTCTTCAGAATTGATTCCATAGAAAACATGAGAAAAACAGCTGAGTGCCTTGAAAATGCTAATGCTTCCCAGCCATTAATTGTTCAGTTTAGCTAATCAAGCTTAGTGATATAGTATATTCTAATTCTTTTACATTTTCTATTTCAGTGATGTAACTTCTTTTTGCAATAAGATGGAACATCTGTTTGATGAAAAATGGGCCATTATTATTCATCTTAATCCATGAAGCATTGTTAAACAGCTCTGAACTAATGGTCATTACATCAAATAGGTTTTACTTTAATCATTATTTCTAATACATGTGAAATTAATATGTAGGGTTTGTCATTGCTGAGCACTAGAATATAATTCCAGAAGAAGCAATTAATGTCTATCAGAAGTTTTTTGAAATATGATTATCAAACACTCTACTAATGAATCATTTGCATATCTGAAATTGTAACCTAAACATGAAGCCCTCTTGTGATAGGATGCATTAGGCTTACGAATGAGGGGAGAGCTAGAGAAAGATTTCAGATATTAAGTTATTTATATTGTCCGCTATCCCTTCCAGCTCAGAATTTTTTCAGAGAAAATTCATTTTCCAAAGAACAGTTAAACAGCTTCAGGAAGAAGGTACTTCTGGTGCTTTTCCGGGAACTAAAAGTCTCTTTTCTTTTATTTCTTTTATTCTCATAAAAAAAGAAAGCAGTTTAGAAGACCTGAACCTCTCCATTAAAAAAAAAAGTCATGGTTAATTGTCAAATTGAATCTTTGTACAGGAAAATGCCATCCATTTCCAAATGTTGCTTGTAAACTGTCTCAGCAAAGGGGCAGAGAATAATGCGCTGTCCTCCCCCTGCAGTGTTATGCTGAGCGTTCACCTTAAGGAGCATATGCTGCTCTTTTGAAATATGCAGACTCCCCCCCTCAGTGTACAGGGCCTGTGTGAAAAGATTGAAGGCTCCGCGACATTAACATATGAATAGGCTAACATACCTCCCAAGAAGCCCCTGCCTGGGGAAGGCGGGGGCACAAAAGGAGAGCTCCTTTCTTTTCTTCTTCTTTTTTTTTCATTTCACAGTTAATGAAGACCAAGAGGAACCTTTCTGACCAATTTTCTTGGGGATTCAGAATTTAAACTTAAAACTCGAGGGTAGAAAAGATCCAGTGAAACCTAGGTGTTCCTTCATCACCAACGCGGACCACTGAAAAAGACAGATGTCTGATACCTGCAGGGAGTAATTGCTGGTGTCGGCATTAATAATTGAACGCTGATAAAGTTGATAGCTGCCGTTCACGCTGCCTGGCTACTGAATTAGGATCACTTTAGTAAAAAACTCCTCTATCCGGAAGAATTGAACTCTCAGGATTAGGTTAGTGTCTGAGTTCTAGACACGGCCAGGGGGCGTTAAGACAGTGTTTCTTGGAGGATGGAGCCTAGGAAATTAAACTGAAAACAGCTGCTGGGTCCACAGGGATTGGGCTAGATTGGGCAGAATACCATCAGCGAGGGTCGGGTCGCAGCAGAGCTCAAGACCCGTTTCCTAAAAAGATTAGGGTGCCTGCTGCTCTAATCAGCTCTAATATAGGGTTCCATGTATCTTTCTCACCTAGAAGCAAGAGTTAAGTGTCACTTCCTCTGGGAGCCACCTCCTGTGATCTCTATAGCCGGATGGAATGCCCTCCTCTGTGCTCTCAGAATGCTCTGTACTTTTTGTGATGTTACATAGACATGCCAGCATCGGTACAAGGACTCCATGCCTTTTATATCTTTCTCCTTCATGGTGGAGTGTAAACTTTACAGTCTAGCACAATGCCCAGTGCATCACTGATGCTCAGTACATATTTGCTGGAAATGACAAGTTTGATTGTAAGTGGAAATGAGCTAGACACCCTTCTATGCTGAAGGAGATGGGTCCAGGAAACTTGGCAATTTGGTTCATAGGATGGATTCCTTGATGAGTCCCTGTCCATGGAGCAGTCACTTGTGTGGACCACAACATCAGCTACCATTGTGGTTCAGGGTGATGCTTCCAGCTGGAGGTTTGTACATAACATACATATGTAGCTGTCCGTAGGGTACCAGGGGGCAGGGTGGCCAAGTGTGCACAGATGAGTACAAATAGAAGAGACTAGAGTAGGAAAGGACCCGGCCTCTGAAGCCAAATCAGTAGAGAGGAGGCTGAGAATTTGACTGAAGATGGAGGTTAGCAAACTGGCCCACAGGCCAAATCTAAACCTCAGGCTATTTTTGTACACCCTGGGGTGGAAGAACATTTTTTTAACATCTTTAAAAGTTTGTGACAAACATAGGAAGAATATGCCATGGAGATGGTATATGGCCCACAAAGCCAAACCATTCGCTGTCTGATCTTTGCCAGAAAAACATTCTAAGTAAAATAAAGAGAGCAAAAGCAACCACACTCACAGGTATAGAAGTGCTCATATACACCAAAGTGCACTCTGAGAGTGGAATACCATTTTTTCTGTAATTGAAAAACAGCAAAGATATTTTGGTGCCCCACAAAGTGTGCAAAAATGGAAAGGAAACCATTTGTACTCTTTAGCAATTAAACTACCCATTAAGCATAATTTTGTAAGGAATTATTTCAATATATTTTTTGAAAAAGACTGCTATTTTTCTCTTCTCCAACCTCTCAAAGATGGGTGTCTTCAACAGCCTCTGCTGTAATCACTCTATTTACCCTTGGACCTTTACCTAATTATGAGAATTTTGCACCTCCTGAGAAGAGACTGCATAATGTGAATATATTTGAAAGATAATAACTTTGATTTGATCTCATTTGGTCATTTACTTTGAAATGCAGTCACAGAATGCTTCGGAACTGGATGATATTTTAGACATTTCATCCAAACCTCTTGTTTTACTGAGAGGAAAATGGAGATTAATTTGTCTGAGATTGTGAAATAAATCATGGCCAGAAACAGACCCAGGAACCTTGGTTCCAAGCGCAATCTCTCCCTCTCTCTCTCTCTCTCTCTCTCTCTCTCTCTCTCTCTCTCTCTCTCTCTCTTCTCTCTCTCTCTCTCTCTCTCTCTCTCTCTCTCTCTCTCTCTCTCCTGCTCTCACAAATAGGATTGCTCCTCTAAACTCCTGGAAGGCAAGACTCCACCCCCATGCAGAGCTCACAGCCTACTACATAGTATTAAAATGTATGCTGATACACGAATGAATGATAGTCATGGCTAACATTTACTGTGAGTTTATCATGTTTTAGGAACTATGCCAAACATTTATGTATACACTACCTCAGCTGGCCCTCATAGAACCTCTATGAGTAGATTGTATTACTATTGCTTTTTACAATGAGGAAAGCAAGGCACAGAGAGGTGAAATGATAGGCCCAGAGTCACATCAGTAGGCAGTTATGGAATTAGACTTTGAATGGAATTCTTATTAAGCCAGTGTTTTCAATCACCATCCTAAATGTGTGCTGAAAACCAATGAAAACATCAATTCTGAAATTATGCAGTAATGCTTAGCCTGTGTACTCACACATCAAAATACCGTTTCCTACCCTGTCTTTACTCAATGAGTGAAGCCTAGTGAAAAAGATCCTCAGCTTGATTTTCTTGGCTTTGCCCTAACTCTCTGTGTGGCCCCACACAATCAGCTAATCTCTCAAATTCCTTAGTTTCCCAAATCCATTGCATAGTCCTGCTTTTTGCAACACCCCGGGGTGTCTCCAATTATCTCAGAGGGGTTTCCTGACATTCTCAAAACAAATTTTAAATGTAATCTTTTTTTAAAGAACATATGCTTTACAAGACCTCTAGGAGGAGAGAAGGGATTTCCTTCAAATAAAACAAAACAAATTAAAATGTGTCAATAGTTTTTATATTCCCAGAGGACAAGCTAAATGTTAAGGGATGCAGCTCCCTCTGCTGGACACCAAATACACTAATAATAATTGTGATTATTGATAATGGAATATATTTGTAGTCTGCAGCAGTTTTCATGGTCTGGTCTAAACATTCTTTTGAAAATAGGTCTAAAATACTTGGCCATTGTCAAACACCTGTAAAACACAGAAAAATGACCTAATTTCACTTCTTTCAGATGCCTACCACAGTGCCAGTTTTTCCTTCTTCTTTGCATCTACATCTTTTTGAAACCAGGTGAGAACATACATATATACATATCATTTTTATGTTTCTAAGCATTATATAATAAACTTTTTCTAAATCTTTTGCTGGTCATCATAGGCACAATTTTAATAGCCGCATAATGGGTATCATGCAAAAATTTATTTACCCACAACCCCATTGTTGAATGTTTACCTTCACTGGCAATTTGATTATTGTAAATGAGTATCTGTTTGCATAAAATTTATCTGGACTTTGGCTCACTTCCTGGGGAATGATTGTTAATAACAGTGAAACCCTATGGGTCAAAGGACAGGGCTCTATTTTAGCTCTGGAAGCATATTGCTAAATTGCTTTCCAAAAGCGCCACATCAGTTTACCCTCCCATTACCAACAGATGAATGCCCTTCGTATGGCCCCCTGGCTAACATAGAGTATTGTCTTTTTTCATTTTTGCTAATTAATAAGTGAAAATTGGGCTCTGTTTCAATTAGCATTTTTGATTACTAGTGCAGGTGAACATTTATTCATGTTTATTAGCCATTCATGTTTCTTCCTTTGTGATTTGTTCGTTCATGTCATTTTCTCATTAAAAGCCTTTGTGTTTTCTCATTACTGTGTATGTGTTTCTTTAGATATTAAAGACATTATTTTTTATCTTATATTTATGGCAAATATGTTTCTGAGCTTGCTCTTTGTTTGACATGTCACAGTTTTTCATTATATATTGTCAAATATTTTAACTTTTATTATTTTTCTTTCATCACTTTTAAAACCATCATGTACAGTGGTACAATAAATACAATTTATGGTCTTAATTTTTGATCCACATCTTTATCTTTCTATTTTTATCCACCTGGAATTAATTTTGATATAAAACATGAGGCACGAAGATCTGATTTGAAATATCACTATCTGTTAAATTGTTCTTCCCTACCTAAATCAATTGTTAACTTATCACAAGCATATATTACATATAGCATTATCCTAATGTTCTACAGAAAGTAGAAAGGGTTCAAAATTTGCAGTAAACTTCAAAATGGTTTCCTTTTTGTGATCTAAAGATACCAGACTGTTAAGAGGCTATAAGAAGCCACTTAAGAGTTCGAGCAAAGAATCAATATGTTCACACCTATGTTATTAACACAAAGTGACTGACAACATGGAGTTAGAATAGAGGAAGCAGAATCTGCAGGCAGCTAGCCCAGACAGTTTATAGTTCTCTAAATATTTGAATTTCCTCCTGATTTTCATAGGTATCTCCCTCCTTGCCCCCCCATATCATCTTTTTGATACTTGTAATATTTTCCAGGTACCGTGATAGGCATTTTACATAGGTTATCTAATTAACTCTGTTAAGACCCCAGTTAGGTTGGATATTAGCAAAATATGTGCTATACACTTTGAAACCTCACTAAAATGCAAAAGTGATGCGGCATAAAAGAAATCAAAGAATGTTATATGCGTGTATGAATCCACCAGAATGAAATTCATTACTCAGAATAAGCAATAAAAAGACCAGAAGAAAATTAAACGCAGTTAGAAAAATATTATCATAGTCCCATCTTACAGATAAGGAAACTGAGGCCAAGGAATGTCAGATAAGTTGCTCAAGGTGCCACAGGGAAGAAATTACAGGGGATAGGATTAAAATCAGGAGTTTGAGGAAAACTAAATAAATACAAAACACCTACAATAGTGCCTTGCCTGATAAATGAGAACTTCTCAACCTCTCATCTCTCATCAGTCCTCATGAACTTGAAATTTTGTATATCCGAAAGGTACCCTGGTATTGCATAACCAAGCATCCCAGTGACTAGGGAAGGTTTGCTCAAGCTTAGCAAGGAGCTATTTTGTCCCTCTGACGTTTGTCTCAAAAGAATTCCAGCGTGACCCCCAATAAGCCTGGCTTAGAGCCCATCTTCTAGAGCTATGTAACTGTGTGACCTTGGACAAGTCACTTGACCAAAGTTTTTTGGTCAGTATCTGGTTGGACACACAAACCAAAAACATGTCCCTTGTGGGGGTTTGTAGTCAAATTAAAACAAATCTGAAATGGTTAGACAAGTTTAAAATTCTATGTGATCGTATAGAGTTCCCAACTATTAAATCAAAATTTTTAGGCTGAACAAAAGCCTATAGAAACAAACCGCAACAGTGAACATGGTTTCTTTGTTTCATGTACTTTGTTCTTAGTTCTTATTACACCATTTTTCAAACACATAAAAAGGAAAGACTAAGAAATAAATCTTCATGACCAATTTCCCAGCTTCAGTAATAATCAGCTCTACCAATTTTTGTGTATGAGTGTGTTTGTGGTCCTGTGGGTTGAACCCAGAACATTCATACTAAGCTACAACTTCAGCTCATTTTTTTATGTCATTTTATTTTAAGCCAGGATGCCACTGAGTTGACCGGGCCTAGCCTCAAATTTTCCATCCTCCTGCCTCAGCCTCTCAAATTGCTGGCATTGCAGATTTGTGCCAAGGCATCCAGACCCATTTTTTAAAATTTTATTTATTTTACTTATTTTTATTATTTTTTTTTGGTACCAAGGATTGAACTCATGACCTCACACTTGCCAGGCAGGCAGTTATACCAGTGAGTTAAATCCCCAGCCCTCTATTTTTGTTTTACATAGACTACCCAGCATTTCATACTTTGTCTATTATAAACATCCCAGATATTACATGAATATTGTCCTTTTCATGGTGACAAAAATAATGGGGAGTTTTATTTTTTTCACATACAGAGGGAAAATTAGTTTTACAACCTTGAAAAATCTAAGAGGATATTAGTATTTTACGTTGTCTTTCTGGGTTTTTTTGTTTTGTTTTGTTTTGTTTTGTTTTGTTTTGTTTTGTTTTATGTCGTTTATTTTTCAGTCTTGCTAAATAGTCCAGGCAAGCCTTAACTTGCTGTGCAAACTGGCTGACCTCAAACTTGAACTCCTCTTGCTCAGCCTCCTGAGTTCTGGGATTATAGCCTTAGACCACCATTCCAGGCCTGTTTTTAAAGTGATTTAGAATAAGAAGTCTCCGATTTAAATAATACAGCAGTCTATTATTTAATCAATGTGTTAGTACAGGCCAAAGGCTAGCAATTTCCAATTTCCAATGGAGGAGAACCTAGTAAAGAATGGGGGCTTCAGTGAGTCTATACAAAGGGCAGCATTTTCTTTTATTTTTACAATAATTTAAAATATCAAAGGCTTAGCTGGTTTACTGTATTAAACCAATTAAGCCAAATTGGTTTAAGGATAATTCTGACCAAAGACTCAACTATTCATAACAAAGTAAGTAAAAGCAAAAAGAATAATTAAAATTAACTTCTTCAAGAAAAAAATACAGATGGACATGGTGGCATGCACTTATAATCTCAGCTACTCTAGAGGCTGAGGCAGGAGGATTGCAACTTCAAGGCCTCGTGGGCAATTTAGCAAGATTCTGTTTCAAAGTAAAATATCAAATAAAAATGTTTAAAAATTCAAAAAGTGATAAGGATATAGTTCTGTAGAACACAGTTCCTGGGTTCCATTCCCAATTGCTAAATAAATATATAGTAAATAAGAAAAGAACAGCCCTAAGTACCCACTAATAAAGAAGGCAGAAACCAGTATCTCTCTAAGCCTGGGCCATGTCATTTTCCCTGTGTCTAGTGTGCAAAGCTCATGGATATTCATGATGCACAGCCTGATGACATATATTACTCATGTGCAGAACTATTTAATGAGAAAGTAAAGAGATCACTTTACCTCAAAAGTGACAGACCTAGCGACTGGTGCCCAGTTTCCTGCTTCCTATGCCAGAGTGGGCTTCCCACACAAGCACATTTTCTGAAAAAGAACGAATTTCTTTTACTTTCTATTTCCCCTTTCCCTGGGATTTAACATAGTGCTTGTACTTTATGGCCACTCACTGTTTCTGGTTCTGCAGGACAACTTACACGCTAATGGGAGAAAAGAAGAATTTGAAGTAGGAAGAAAAAGGAAAGGAGGAATTAGAAACCATTAAAGAAAAGGGGACTTTAGAAAAGCATGCTTAGCAAATAAGGCAAAAACTAGAAAAATGGAGCAAATATATTAAACTGCAACAAAGAATCTTTAAATATACACCAGAAAAATATTCAAAGGCAAAGTGCCACAAAGCTGATGCTGGTGGTACTGATAACGGGCACTAATATTACTTGTGTTCACTAGGCACTGTAGTAAACCAATTAACCTCATAGGGTAAGCAAGTAATATTATTATCCTCATTTAATGGGTAAAGAAAACGGGGCTCTAAAAGGTGATGCAACTTGCCCAAAGCTACAGAGCTAATAAGGATAGTGCAAGGATTCCAACCCAGAGTGTCTAATTCAATTTTCATATTCTTTTTTTTATACTTGCTGTATTTTACAAATTCCCTACAATGAGCATATATTACCTTTATTTTTAATCCTGTACCATTCATCGTGTATAGAAATAATTTTGTCATTACATCATTAGCTATAGTTAATTACTATTTCTATTCATCATTTGTGTGTCACCTCAATTAGATTGTTAAGAGCCCGTGTCTCAGGGAGTGTCATGTTTTAATGCATATAATAGCTGCTCGATGAATACTTCTTAAATGAATGGACAATGGGGAGAAAAATGTGGGAGCGTGAAGCCAAACAACCACAAAAAAATGGTTTAGGGAGGCAATGAAAGAAATAAAGAGAAGAAAAAGAGATGTAGAAACGTTTCACACTGATCACAAATAGGAGATATACTTGGCACCCAGGTAGAAAGACAAACATAACGAAAGCATGGTAAGTAAGCAAAATAGGTACATAGAGCCTTGTTTTGCCGAACTAGTAGACAAGGGTTACAAACAAAACACATTAACAAAGAGAGGCCTATCACAGCAAGAGCAGAAATTTTTTTTAAAGATATGTTACTTTTAAAAAATTTAAATAGAAAAATTGTTTCAAAGTACCTTATGAGAGGGAGAAGTGCTAAAATTGCTTTTCTGGCAAGGTCTGTCCCTTCATCCCACAATTATCCTTAGGTACTTGAGATCTCATCTCCATAAATTCAATAGGCAATTGGGGCCACTTTCTCTTTTGAGACCAGATGCAGAAACAGCAATTACAGTCATTTCCTATATTGCAGAAATTAGCTGGCCAGTTGAAAGCCACCTGCACACATTAATTCACATCATCAGGGGTTGGCATCCAGGAGCTCCAAGCCCCTTTTCTTCCTGCCACATACTTTACCCACCGAACAGCCAGGCTTGGATAACCGAAGATGAAGTCTAAGTCTGCAGATGGGACATGTTAGAAGGTGGTGCTTTCTCCGTGGTTCCTACTTGCTTGAGAGTTAAAAACAATGATTTTCCTTCTTGTATCATGCACACATAAGTAAGCATAAAATAACACCGAAATACGACCTAATGCAAATAGCAGCAGTTCCCTGCCCTACTATCTCACATCCTCCTTCAGAGAAGCAATAGTTTTCTAAGATTTCAGTTGTTTCATCTGGTCTGTACATTATATTATCTAAGTAATACACTTAAGTAACAATGTATTTAAGCATTTTAAATACTATTTATTTACCTCAGTTTCACTGGAGAATTTCACTTTCCTATACTCTTCTCTCACTGTATCACTTCTCTCAATATTTCCAACAAAATTGTCAGCTAAATCAGCAGCCGCTTCTACAAATCATGATTATGTGATTACTATTCACTGCTAAGAGAAGTGTTGTATCGCTGTTAGTCTTTTGATTTTTTTTGAAAGTTAATAAACGCTTCAGTATTTTGCTTCTTTTTCTTTTTTTTTAATTTTATGGTATTGAAGGTTGAGCACACAAGCACTAAGCTACATTCTCAGCCCTTTTTATCTTATTTTGAGAAAAGGCCTTGCTAAATTGCTGAAGCTTGCCTTGAGCTTGTGATCCTCCTGCCTCAGCCTCCAGAACAGCAGAGGTTACAGGCATATGCCACTGTGCCTGGCAACAGTATTTCTTTTTGTGAAATTTGTATATTTCTAATGCTTTTATTCCCAAGTGTTCTAATGGTTCTGTAAACTACCTATTAATACATTTTGCAAAAACTGTGACCCACTGAAAATAAACTGGTTCCATATTGTGCCTGTAGATTACGCTCTCCACGCTCTGTTCTACAAACAAGGCTGGTTTGCAATGTGATTCTCTCTAGGTATTTCCCCTCTCCAACCTGTAAGCTGAAGACTTTGCTTCCTGGAGCTTAAACTATGCCTTCTTTTTTCTTCATTTACTCTCTCATTTCGATAGAGCAAAACTTCAAATAGCTTCTGAAGAAAGGATTCCTAGGAGAAATTTTTTGATGCTTTGCAGAGTTTAATATTCAACATGAACATGTTTGGATTGCCACAAAATTTTAAGTTGAGAAACATTTTTCATTTAAATAGATATGTATTTAAGGTCAGTCAATTTTTGACAAAGATTCCAAGACTCCACAAAGGGGAGTGTTCAACCCTGGAATGTGTGTAAGCAGCATAATGAAGATGACCCTTAAGTCACACAATGCACATAAACTCATCATGGAGCAATGACCTAAATGCAAGAGCTAAAAGCACCAGAGAAAATATTGGTATAAATCTTCATGACCGTACATTAGGCAATAATTTCTTAGACATAACATTTGAAGCACAAAGGACCAAAGTAAGAATACATAAATGGGACCTCATCAACATTAAAGTATTGTGATGTTTAACATATGTACTGTCTTTTGTACTTCAAGGATGCTATCAAGAAAGTGATGCACAAACCACAAGATGGGGAAAAATGTTTACAAATATATCCGATGTGGGACTTACCTCTAAAATATATGAAGAATAATTACAATTTTATAATAGAAAGACAAATGATCTAATTAAAATAGACAGATAATCTAAATAAACATTTCTCCAAAGAAGACATTCAAATAGCTCATAAGTAGATGAGAAAATGTTCAACATTATTAGCCATTAGAGAGTGGTAAGTGAAAACCAAAATGAGATACCACTTCATACCCACAAGCATAGTTATAACATTAACCTTAAAAAGCAGGAAGAGTGATTGTTGGTAAAAATTTAAAGAAATTAGAACCATCATGTGTTCCTGTTGGGAAGGTAAAATGGTACAGCTACTGTGGAACACAGCTAAATATTTCTTCAGTGAGTTAGTTATTATATGACCCAGAACTTCTACTTCGAGGCATATATCCAAGAGATTAGAAAAGATAAATGCACACAAAAATGTACGTGCAAGCATTATACATAATAGCCAAAAAGTGTATAAAAACCACAGTAGGACAAATCCATACAATGAGATATTATTCCACCAAAAAAAGCATATGGAGTAGTGACATCCTACAACAGGAATGATCTCTGAAAAGAGGCTAATGAAAGAGGCTGTACACCAAAGGCCATGTAGTATGTAATGATGTATACAGAAAATATCTAGAACAGACTTCATAGAGAAAGTAGATTCATTGTTCCAAAGAAACACAGAGAGGAGGGAACTGGGAGTGACTGTTATAAGTATGACATTTCTTTTGTGGCAGTGAACATAATCTGGAATTAAACAGTGCTGGAGGCAGTTCAACTCTTTGAGTATAATAAAAAAGTGGAAAATTTTATTATATGTGAAACATGGTTCATTAAAAACGTCTTTTAAAAATATAGGAACATATGGTTGCATGCAATCATACAACTGCACTTCTTTCTTCTCACATCCCCAGACCACATGGCAATGTTACTAAGGAAATGGAATAAATTAGAGCTGAGTGTTATGGTACAGGATTGTATGTAATCCAAGCTACTCAGGAGCCTGAGACCAGAAGTTCTCGAGTGTAACCCTCACCTGGATAACACATTGAGAACCCATCTAAAAAACGCAGCAATCAGTGTAACAATCATTCCCTCAAGGAGTGATTAAGAAATCAGGGCAAAAATGTGAGTTTCTGCTAAACGCAGAGGAAAGACTGCATAACTCGAACAAACATAAAGGAATGGAAGATAATTTCCCTGAGGCTACAGATGTTGAACATTTTTATGTATTTAGTAGCCATTTATTCATCTTCTTTTGAGAAATGCCTATTCAATATAATTGCCCATTTCTTGATTGGGTTTTGTCCATTTATTTTATTTGGCTTCTGGCTTTTGATTTATTTATATCCTCAAGATGTTAATCAACTGTCAGAATAGTAGCACACAAAGATTTCCTCACCTTATTTAGGTTGTCTCTTCACTCTGATGATGGTTTCCTTTGTTGTGCAGAATTTTTTTTTATTTAATGTAGCCCCACTTGTTGACTCTCCTATTCCTTCCTGTGCTACTAGAGTCCTCCTCAAGAAGTCTTCGCCTGTTTCCATGGCTTCAACTGTTTGCTCTATGTTTTCTTCTAGAAGTTTCAAAGTTTTAGGTCTTATATCAAAGTTTTCGACCTATTTTGAATTGATTTCAGTATAGGGTGAGAGATTGTTGCCTGGTGTCATGCTGCATATAGCTATCCAGTTTTCCCAGCACCATTTGTTAAAGAGGTTGTCTTGTTCTCAGTATGTTTCTGGTCCTTTTGTCAGGCATCAGATGTCTGTAATTATGTGGGTTTCTGTGTCCACTATTCATTTCCATTGGTCTACATGACAGTTTTTATACCAGTACATGCTGGTTTTTAATGTGGTCCCATAAACCCCATATGTTTTATTTGTTCTTTTTCATTCTTTTTTAATCTCTATTTTATTTCATTAGGCAGATATTGTGATGACTCCATCATTGCTCTTTTTGCTCAAGAATGCTTTGGCTATTCTCAGTCTTTGTGTTGCCCTATAAATTTAAGAATACATTCCTAGTTCCATAAAGAATGCTGTTACTGTTTTTAGTAGGAATTACATAGAATCTATAGATCATTTTGTGTAATATGGCCATTTTAACAATACTAGTTCTGCCAATCCATGAACATAAGAGGTCTTTCTACTTTCTTTTTTAAAATTTTTATTTATAGAAAAAAATGAAACAGAAAGAATAGAAATAATACAAATTTTCAAAAAAAATAAAACAAAAACTAAAACCAGTAAGAAATCACTAGCTGACAATTACATATTTTCCTCTTAGAAGAAGGTGTTCGAGTTAAAAAAGTAAAGCATACAAAGTAGACATTTAAAAAGTGAGACTGCAATCAGCTCTGTTCATCTATCCAACAAAAAACTTAGTATTATGGTCATCAATCCTACATACTCAAACATACATGCAGTTATATCCTTTAGAATACTTTCCTTTCCTCTCTCTTTTTTTACAATAACTATAGTCAATTCTCATACACTGAATCATCTCAGGGACTCTCAACGTGCATGGTTGTTCCAGAATTCACTCTGATTTCTACACATGTATAAGTCTCAACATGCATACCTAGCCTTTCTGAATTAGAGGGAAAAACAAACCAAAATACATCAACAATACAAATTCCTAGAGAAACACGAAATGAGAAGGACATATAAAACCACAATACTAGGTGATGTATGGTTGTCACCATGATGTCTCCTGTTATTTTCAATAAAATTGTCTATTCTTCAGGCATAGCATAATTAAACTTAGTGGTACATAGCACTAATAATAAAAATCGAACATTGGATAAAGTATAGGACTTCAATGGCAGTTAATAATCAAACCAGAATGGGTATCCTATTGAATCCTGCCATCCCCAGAGTACTTGCCCCTACTCCCAGATTTGACACCATCAAGCATACCAGATTGGAATAAAATCAGTCAAAAAAACAGCAATATAGCCAATCTTCTCTGCTTCATCTCTACTATGCTATTTTTCTGTCATTGTTGTTTACTTCTCTCCTTCATTCCACTGTCTGCCATTGCTCCTGGAATCCTGGTGGTTTTCTTTTCTCTCTCTCTAGAATGTCCTTCAGTATTCTTTGCAGGGTTGGATTGGTGGACACGAACTCCCCCAGTTCCTCTTTGTTGTGGAAATATCTTGTCTCTCCATTAATTTTGAGAGACAGTTTTGCAGGGTACATCAGTCTGGGTTGGAGGTTATTTTCTTTCAGGGCTTGGAGTATTTTGCTCCAAGCTCTTCTTGATTTGATAGTTTGCATTGAGAAGTCTGCTGTGATTTTAATGAGTTTTCCTTTATAGGTAATCTGTTTCTTTTCTCTGACTGCTTTAATATTCTGTTCTTGTGAAGGATTTCTGGGATCCTGATTATTATATGTCTGGGTATAGATCTGTTTTGGTTGTAGCTGGCTAGAGTTCTGTATGCCTCATATATCTGAACATTACTTTCTATGCTGGGAAGTTTTCCTTAATTATTTCTGTGAATTGCCTTTTTATTTCATTTGTATTTGTCCCTGCTTCTTCATTCACATTTTTTATTTTTAGGTTATGAATCCTCTTATTGTCTTCTTGCCTTTGTATCATTATTTTCTGGTTCCTTTTTATTTCTAAGAGATCCTTCCTTTCTTGATCATACATTGCAAACCTATCTTTAAGTTTGAAAAGTCCGTCTTTAGTTTCTTTTAAGAAGTTTTGCCAGCTTTCAATGGCGTTTTTAATTTCCTGATATTCTCTTTGGATCTGTTTTGTGTATTCTAGATTTTGTTTATATTCTCCATCAAGTCTTCTCTCCTTTCTCTGGGTTCCTCTATTCTTCCATTTGTGACTTCTTGAGGAGTACCCAGTGTTTCTTTTATTAATTTCTTATATCTTGCTTCACCTGAGTTAGGATTTCAGATTTAAATTCGTCAATGAGGTCATGGAAGTATTTCTTTATTTCCAATGAGATTGTGTCTGATACTGTTTGCTGCCCTCAATCTCCTCTGTACTCACCCCTCCTGGGCTTATTTTCCCTGGGTCAGTTGTTGAAGGCCTTTTGCTGTTTCTCTGTCCTGTCAAGCTTCTGGTTTCCCCCAGACAGGTGAGTGGTGGAGGTGTCTGGACCTTTATGTACTTCCTTAAGTCCTTTTGCAGCTTACTGGCTAGGGCAGTGCTGCCCTCCCCTGTCTGCTGTTGATCTCAAGCTTTCTACTTTCTAATATATTCTTCAATTTATTTCTCAGGATTCTGTATTTTTCATTATACAGATCTTTCACTTTCTTGGTTAGGTTTATTCCTAGTTATTTTTTTTTTTGCAAGTGAAAAACAGCTACATCAAATGAAGATCATTGGAAGATTTGCTCAGGACAAGGCTGTGCCAATGAAAAATAAGGTATAAACACAAAAGTGGACCAGGGTGACCGGAAAGCAAAAGCCCTGCTCACTGCACAAACAGCAGCCCACAGACAAATCAGTGTTTGGGAATTGAAAGGATTTGCACCTCAGCCCAGGTGCCTCCCTTGAACCTCTTGGTGTGATTGACAGAAATGATTGTCAGGGTACTGCACCATCTCAGGGACTCTCAACGTGCATGGTTGTTCCAGAATTCACTCTGATTTCAATTACATGTATGACATGTAGTACATATTTATGAATCCTTAGTGAGATTTGAGTAGGGTGAAGGATACTCAAATGGCAGCCAGTCCAGGGAATCTAACATGCATGTGCTCTTGCCTAGAGCATCAGAGATCTCCTGAGTTATAATTTTTATTAGTACATGTTTGCAATTCATGCAGTTCACAGTCATCTTGGGAAGTGGTTACAAGTACATTTTTCAGGTTTTTTAAAATCTCCTTCTCCTTCCCTTCTCCTTCCCTCCTCCTTTCCCTTCCCTCCCTCTCCCTCCTCCTCAGATTTTCCTATCCCCTTTTGCATACTTGTTGGTATTACTGCTCTTAGCTCATGTTATGGTACATTGTGTTTACATTTATTGGGGTTATTAGGTTCTTTTACATGGCACACCTTTATTCCTTTCATTTCCCCTTCTCCTTCTCCTTACCCCTTGCCCTTGGGTATTCTCTTCTTTGAAGCTATCATGAATGGAATTATTTTCTTGGTTTCACTCTGAATGGGTTCATTAATGGTGTATAAGGAAGCAGTTGGTTTTTGTGTGCTGATTTTGTGTCCTGCCGCTTGGCTGACTTTACTTATCAGATCTAATAATCTTCTGACAGAGTTTTTGGAATCTTCTAAGTAAACAATCATATAATCTGCATTCACTATATTTAGCCATTAGGGAAATGCAGATCAGAACTCCACTGACATTCCATCTCACCCCATTCAAAATGGCTATTATCAAGAATGCAAAAAACAATAAATGCTGAAGAGGATGCAGGGGAAAAGAAACCCATCTACACTGCTGGTGAGAAAGTAAATGAGAATAAACTAGAATATCCACTTTGGAAATCAGTATGAAAGGTCCTATAATATCTAAAAAGTTAGCTATCTTTGGATCCAGCTATAGTGTCTCTCAGTATATTTCTGAAAAACTAAAGACAGCATACTATAGTGATACTTTGATGCCAATGCATTGCATCACAATTAACAATGGCTAAGTTATGGAAACAGCCTAGGTGCCTGTCAGCTGATGAATGGATAAGGAAAACGTGGTATATATATCCAGTGGCATATTTTTCAGCCCTATAAAAGAACAAAATCTTGTCATTTGCAGGACAAGTGAATGAACCTGGAAACCATTATGTTAAGCAAAATAAGCCAGCTTGAGAAAGTCAGATGTTATGTTTTCTTTCATGTGTGGAATTTCCACAAAAATCAGTTAGAGGAAAGAAAAGATGACAGGAAAGTAGAAAGAAGACTATTAGAGGCAAGAAAGGGAGTCAGGAAGAAGGAGAAGAATAACTGGAGATGAACAAAATTAAAATATTATATGTATGTTCTGACATGCCAAAATGAAATACATTATTTTATATAACTAATATGTTCTAGTAAAATAAATTAAGGAAAAAAGAAAGTTATTTTATTAATTAAAAATACATTCAACATGAAAAATAAAACAAAGAGAAAGTTTTAATGGGAATTTTTTACTGTGAAAAATTTTATTGTTTATTGGTCCAATTTAGATATGCATAATGAGCACATTTGCACCTATACATGATCTATCTTGATCCTTCTTTTTTCCCATTCCACTCTCTTATCTTCAACACCTCTTCCCCTTCTTATTTACAAAAGCTTTGTTTCCATTTTAACCTTCTTTTCTCATTTTTTGTTTTTCCCTTACTCCTTTTTCTCTTCTTCCTCCCCAGTTCCCCTTTCCTTTTGAAAAATTTCTTCCTATTTTACAATATCTATTATACATTCTGGTTCTTATTTGCACATTCAATTTCTTACACCAGAAGGATAATGCAATATTTACACATATTTATCTAATTTATTTCATTTAAGAGTATGTTCTCAGGGTCCATTCATTTAACAATAAATATCTCACATTTCATTCTTTAAGGCTGAGTAGTAATCCATTGCATAAAAAGACTACATCTTTTCTATCCACTCATCAATTGTTGGGCATTTGGACTGTTGTCAAGATTTAGCTGTTACAAATTGTGCTGCTATAAACATGGTGTTCATATATCATTGTGCTATGATGCTTTTAATTCTTTTGAGAACATATCAAGAAGGAAAATTCCTTGGTCAAATGTGATCTCTAGGCCTAGTTGATTAATATCCAAAATGATTTCCACAATGGTTGTACCAGTGTATATTCTGAACAACAGTGGAAGTATATGTTTTATTCTATAGCACAACCAGAATTTGTTATTGAGTGATTTCTTCATGATAACTATTCTTTCTGGAGAGAGATGGTATCCTGCATAGTTTTAATTTGCATCTCTCAAAGGACCAGAGATACTGAACACATTTTTATATATTTACTTGCTGTTTGTATTTCTTCAGTTTGTATGAAGCATGAAGAATGAATTATTGATAAGTGTAGCAATCTGAAGGAACCCTGAAAGATTAATGCTGCATGAAATAAAGGCAATTCCAAAAGATCACCTACATAATAATTCTATTAATCTAACATTTCCCAAATGAAAAACTTGTGAAGGTATAGGTTGGTGCTTTAAATTATTACAAAGAAGCCAGCCTCTTCTGCGATCCATGCCATGTTGGAACTTAGGGTGCTGGGAAAGAAAGCAACCTGCTTGCCTCCCTGGTAAGCAGCCATGGCTCGAGCAAGCGGTGGGTGCCCCAGGGAGAAAACCAGCCAGTGTCCCCCAGTCCACACCATGTTGGAACTTAGGGGACTGGGAAAGAAAGCAACCCACTCGCCTCCCTGATAAGGAGCCGTGAGCCTACTGGCACGTGGGCTGAGAATCAAACATCCCATCTTACCCCTTCCCACATTAGCAAATCGGAGCCAAAGGTCTGAGCATCTCCTGGGAGGATGACTGAATGCAATATAGCAAATGTGGGGAATTACCTTCTACCATCTCTTTGAAGGCAAATATTGTTATCACTGTTTTGATTTGTTCTGATTAATTGTATTGCTCTATTCAATATTCTCTTTTGATAAGTTCTATAATGTTCTGTATTTGGTTTGATTTTGTTATATCTAATTGAAAAGACAACAATTGTGAAGATACTGAGATATACTATGGTACCTATTATTGTTATCCTGGTAACCTGCTCTGACGTTCTGTACCAATTTCACTGCATTGTCTCAATTGGTTTTGTTCTGTCTTGTTCTGTTGTATTTCACTACCTTCAAAATAATAAAAAAAAATTTAAAAAAATATTACAAAGAGAGATGAGAGTGGTTTTTAAAAGGATCTCTTTCTATGAGAGATTCTTTGTTGATAAAACATGGATGAATCTTTGAACTGATAAGTTGTCCAGTGAATCATTAGGCATGATAAAGTTACATAGAACTAGACACCAGTTTGAACATTAGCATATGTAGAAATCTCACTCAGTTAGATGGATTGTACCAATGTCCCTTTCCAGGATCTGACATTGTACTGTTATTTTGGAAGATACTACAGCTGGAGCAGACTGAATCACGTGTACATCGGGCTCTGCCTGTATTATGTGTTCCTATGGTGTGTGGCCACATGACTCTCTCAAAATACACAGTTCAAACTACAAAATAAATCACATATCTCTATCCTAAGAAAGAGTATTTGGCTAGTAAGATCAAAGCCACTACATAGGGAATTAAACAGGCAAGTATCAATCAAATAAAACATGCATAAGAGCAATTCCTGAACTCTGCATCATATGGAACTTTGGGCACTGGAGAACAGGTGGCCTACTCATTGCCCTGGTGAGCAGCTGGGGGCCTGGCAAGCCACTGGCACACCAGGGTGAGAACTATCAGTGATTCCTGAGCTCTGCATCATGTTGGAACTTTGGGCGCTGGGAGAACAGGCAGCCTACTGGCTGCCCTGGTAAGCAGCTGGGGCCCTGCCAGTGTGTGGGCTAAGAATCAGACATTGATCCATCCCCCGCCCCATTAACAAGTAGGCACCAGCGGTCTGAGTATCTTTTTGGAGGATGAATGTATACAGCTTGGCAAGTAAGGGGAATTTCCTTCTACCATCTCTTTGAAGGCAAATATTTTTATCACTGTTTTGCTCAGTTTTGATTAATGATACTGCTTTATTCAATATTCTGTTTTTTAAAGTTTGATATTTCCTTCCATTTTCCTCTACCTGATTGAAACAACAGCTAATGTGAACAAAATGGCTGTACTATTGAGCCCATTGTTTGTGTCCTGGTGACCTGCTCTGAGGTTCTGTGGTAGTTTTACTGCACTGCAGTCGCATGGGTTTTTTCTGTCTTGTTCTGCTGTACTTTGCTACCTTCAAAAAAAAGTAGATAAGAAAGTAACAAAATACCTCCAAAAATCTCCCAACTCCACCAAAGCTGATCCATGGAGCATGGATGAGGAGAAACTCAAAAACAAGGCAACAGAATTATATAAGGTGATTAAAAGTATATAACAACAACAAAACAAGTCAGTAAGGTACTGAGCAACCTGAAACAGGATATAACTAAGCAGATAATGGACTTAAAAAGTAAAAAGAAGAAAAAGGATATGGCTGCATGTATGTTTAAGTGTGTAGGATTGATAACCATGTTGCTAAGTTGTTACTGGATCATTGAACCTTGCAGTCTCACTGTTTGAATGTCCACTTTGTATGCTTTAATTTTGTAACTTTAACAACTAGGTCAAGACGACAATATGTAATTTATGAACTAGTGATTTCTTACTGCTTTTTTTCTGAAATTCTGTGTTGTTTCTACCCCTTTTTCTGTTTTTCTTTTTTTCTCTTTAAATAAAAATTTAAAAAATAAAAATAAATACCATATAGTCTCCCTATTGTAAGAAATGGTAAGGGTATATCAGATTGTATGATAATCATGGTTCCCCATTATATTGCTTTAAGCCTTGTAATGTTTTCTTTTATTGGTTGGAATGGTTTTACTCTGTTTTGTTTGACTTTATTAGGTTTGATGGTATGAACAACTACTTTGAAGAAAACAAGACATTATGGCAGCCACTGCTGATTTAATATCATCTTGTGTTGAAGTCCTACCATGCTTTTGTTCTTTTATTACCACTGATTCTATCATGTTGTGTCTTACTTTATTTTAATTTGGGTAATAATATAAACAAATTTTTTATGGAAAATGAGATAGTAGCCATTTTCATTTTCTGTTATTTGGTTCAGAATGCCTTGTAATAGTTTCATTCTCTTGAATGCTTTTATTCTATTTTGTTATGTTTGAAATTATTGTTTGTGAAGCTATCCTCAACAGTTTCAAAGAGATATTATGGTAGCTACTGTTGATATCGAATTGTCTTGTAGTGAATTGCTGCATTGCTTGTATTGTTCCATTCTGATCTGCATTTTTCTGTCCTCTTTTGTTATATTCCCTGTAAAATAAAATTTAACAAAAATAAAAAAATGCATAAGAGAGTGGGTCTAAATATTAAAAGTTTGAATATCATTGTAAAATCAACATAGAAGAAAGAATGTACCAGACCCATTTACAAGGAAAAGACATATAGTCATAGGAGCATAGATGGATCATACCTATGGAGTTGGGAGAAATATTGCATATGAACAAATGAACACAAATCCTCAAGTGTCCACCAACGGTCCTATGAATTTTGTTCCCTCTCCCTGGAAGAGGACTGGCCTCTGATGCCTGAGAATGCTGGCCTAGAGGGAAAGGGAGAGGAACTGAGCAGTGGGTGGAGAGGGAGCCAGTGAGGGAGGGAGGAGAGGCTGCTGAGCCAAGAGGCCAAGGCCAGGGATGCCTGAAGGGGCTCCACTGCCCTCTGGAGCAGGGCAGTGCAGCCCGCCCCACGCTGAACGTGCTCCCTTTGCAGGGAAGGGCAGGCAGCTGCCTCCCCTCCCCATCAGGGAGAGAGGATGGCTACAGCCTGGAGCTGCTGCTGAAAGGGGGAGTATCTACTGGCCTTTGTCCAACATGTGCCCCTTCCCCTCCCTGCCCCCTCCCTTCCCCTCCTATCCCCCCCCGCTCCTTTCCCTCACCTCCCTGCCTGCCTTGTCTTCTTTCCTTCCCCCACCCATCCCTTC
>PVLA01013437.1:0-36868 GCA_004027455.1 Hydrochoerus hydrochaeris
CTGGCCCTGGGCCTGGGGCGCTTCCTACTTGGGGCTGGGGGTTGCTGCCAAGGTTAGCAAATATATATTCCAGCTTCTAAAAAATAAAGCGGATTCAGATTCACTCACAGACTGGTGTGCAGTGTCTTCTGTCTCTCACTCGCCGACTCCCTGTCCACCTTTGGGAAACCCTAGCCCTGCCACAGCTGGACTCCGGCAGACGGGGTCAAGACGAGAGAGGGTGGCTAATCCCCGGAAGAGCTCCCGGTGGGACACGACTTGAGCAGAAGATGGTGATACTGGTGGCCCTGACCAGTAGGCCAAGGCTGTGCTTGTGCCTCAGTTTGACAAAAAGGAAACACCATCACATAATCCCATGAGGTTCTCATAACAGCCCCAGTAAACAAAACAAGAATTTAATTCATTTAACTGAAAGTGAAGAATCATTCTTGAAATTAAGGAACTTCTCCCAAATTCAGTGTTAGGTCTTTAGACAACATTTCTAATAAAAAGAAATCCATAAAAAGGAAAAAAATAAACCCACTATTCCTTCAACCCAATAGTTCTTTCTAAAAATCTAAAAATTATTCTTAGTTTTAAAATTACACAAACATGAGACTTTGTCTTCATTTTATGTGCATGATTTAATTAGACTCTCAGCGAACTCAAGATTTATGGTGAGGGTGAGGGAGGGTAGCCTGTTCTAACATAGATATACCGATGCCTCCATATTCCTGTTTTTTCTGCATTCTTCTTTGTTCTTAGCTTTAAAAATACTGAAAACATATTTCTAAGTTATATAACGGTAGCGATGTTCACTTTGACATTCTCGTCTTCAGGGACCTACTCACCACATATGGCATAATGTATCTCCCATGTGTCTAAAATGCTTGAGTTGCGAGATGAACTCCAGCTTTTCAGCATCTGAGTGGATCTGTGGAAGATCTGTGTAGCATCGAGTGACCCGTGGAGGAAAGCCCGGCTGTTCCGGGGTCATTAATGATGTAAACTGCTCAATTGTACCATTACTCCAGCATTTAATCTGTTTAATTGTATCGACATTGTACAAGCCAGATTCATTTCTTTATCCCCCACACTGGGAAAATTAAAGCAAAAGTTTAAATCCAAATCCTCATATCTGAACATAACTAGGTGAATCCAGTAAAGTCCTCAAGATACAGCTTTATTTAAAAATACTTTCAAATATTTGGGATACAATTGTTAAATTTGATTTGTCAAAAGATCTCAATCAAATTTGGTTATTTTTCAAAAGACCTCAAGTACCTCCCTCCTTCCTTTTTCCTTCCTTCCTTTTCTTTCTTCTTTTTATCCCTTCCTTCCCTCCTACCCTCCTTCCTCCTTTCTTCCTTCCTTCCTTCCTTCCTTCCTCCTTCCCTCCTTCCTTACTTCCTACCCTCCTTCCTTCCCACCTTCCTTCCTTCCTTCCTTTCTTCCTTCCTCCTGTCCTTCCTTCTTTCCTTCCTTCCTCCTGTCCTTCCTTCCTTCTCCTCTCTCTCCTTCTTTAGTTCCCTCCCTCCCTCCTTTTCTGCCTTGTTTTCCTTTCTTTCCTGTCTGATAAAGAACGCCATCTTGCAGCACTGATTATAGAAATAACTTTGGCTCCTTCCACGCACACTCTGCCACTTCCCTTCTGTCTTGCAACAACACAGCTAGAAAATCCTAACCAGATACAACCCTGCTTCTTGGCCTTCTCAGCCTATGGAACAATAAGTAAAATAAATTTCTGTTCATTATGAATTACCATTCTCAGCTACTAAGTTGCAGTGATATAAAACAGACAAAGAAAAGGTTCTGCAGCAAAGACCAATGACACACATTGAGTTGCTTAAACAACAGAAAAGCATCATCTCACTGCACTGGATGCTGGAAGCCCCAGCCAAAGGTGTCACAGGCTTAATTCCTTTGCAGAGATGTGACTGATGAGGATGGTGAAGGTGAAAAGTACAAAATGACATATTACAATAAAAGATTCATCACCATTAATCTCCCTCAAAATAGGCCCTCCCATGGCCAGGGATTTAGCTCAGTAGCGTAAGTACCTGCCTGGCAAGTGCAAGGTCATGAGTTTGATCCCTGGTACAAAAAAAAAAAAGCCCCCTCAACAGGCCCCCCTCCCTCTTTGAAGACATTTCTCCCTTCATTCTTGCCATTTTCTGAAGCAGCTCTGAAGTTCTCTTTCATGCAGATCTTTGTTTTTTCCATCATGACTGCGTTCTGTCCTGAATTGTTTCAAGGTTTTCTTTTCAAGGTCACTGTGACATTTAGAGGAGTCAGAAGTCCCAGGGTGCCAGGTCTGGTGACTGAGGTGCATGAGGTCAGTGTCGTGGTTTTGCAAGCATACCTTTCTGTGGGTGCCACTCAGCAGCAGTGTTCAATATTTTGCACCATGCCTTGTAAAGATATGTAAGAAAGGGGACCTCCGGCATTGCTCGGAATGGGGTGAGGGCAGTGGGACAAGGGTGCCGGAAGTGAGGGAGGATTTTGAGGGATTTTTAATGGCAATGTGTGTTTTGCTGCAATGGTTTTCTTTTTAAGTTTAAACACACAGTCTCTGCTGTATACCAGGCCTCTCTTCCAGCTCTGCGGTCTGCTGGAGATCCGGCATCCCAGGCTTCCTGCTCACATGCTGCTCATTTTCCCCATATCTGCCTCATCACACGTGTTCATTCGTTAGGACACCGGTCAGGCTGCATCAGAGGCCTCGTCTCAGCCTAATCCCCTCTGCGCTGACCTCCTTCTCCCAAGGAGGTCACGGTCAGAGGTGATGGGAGTCAGGGCTTTGTCATATAAATTTTGATAAAACACAATTCACCCCACAATGGGCAACTGATATAACAGTCAAAAAACAGAGCTTGAACTACAAATTTAAAAAGTTACCAACAGCTACAGTAGTATTTGAGTACAAACATTATAGAGAAATCAAATTAACATGTAAATTTAGCTTAAAAATTGCCCCATACATTCTTGTAATTCTTCTTTGTAAGTCCCGTAAATGAGAAAAGATTTGTGTTACTAGAAAACAGGAATTAAAACCAAATCCCCATCATGATCTAACGGCATTTTACATAGCTAAAACAATTTTCTTAAGGAAAAAGTTTTTTTTCTTTTTTTCAAATTTGTTAAAACTCTGATTTCCTCATTGACAGGAAAGACCGGAAGTTCATTTAGGCTGCTTCAGTTAGAACTACGCTCGGGAATCCTAAGCTTGAGAGGGAAGGTTCCATCCCTGAGCGATGCCTTCCAAAGGCCACATTCCTAACTTGAAGCAGCCATTGTTGCTCATCTACACTCTCTCCCCATATCAATTTGAATGAATCATAAAATGCTGCACCTTGCGTATATTATAAGATGCTTTCCTTTCTTCAGTGATATCATCCAAAGCTGACATTATTCCCTCTCAAGCACCTCGCTGCAGCCCATTAGCGGCCACTTTTCTGGTTCCCTTTACCCTCCTAAGACTCCCTGCACCTCTCCCTGCCTCCTCTTGCTTTCTGTACCAGCTGCCACTTTGTCTTTCCGTAGCTGAACCTGTGCTTTGTAAGCGCTTCGTCTTACAGCTGCCCAGGACTTACTGCAGTCTTCCCGGTACTCATCTTGGAATGTGGGTGATTTTCTTTTCTGATAATTATATTATCTCAAATTTTAGGGTGCAGTGTGTTGCAGGTATCTTTTAGGCCTCCTGCATGAATTTTCTAAAATGACTTTGCAATGACGAGAAGTAACATGAGAGGGACAGTCATATAAAATAAGCTGATATTCATTCTATAAAAATCAAATGTATTTTTCTAAACCCGCATGTATATAAGTCATGTTATAGATGTATCATTTTTGCACGTCTCCCTTTAGTATCAGCACAATTACAGCTCATAACATAGAGTCCCAAAGAATGCAGATTTGCATCGACCCCCCCATGAGTCCTGCCATTATCAGTCAATCAAAAATCAAGCTAAGCCTCTTGACATAATTGGAAGTTTCAGAGTGATCGGAAGAGCACACTTTCCTGTTACACGTCAAAGCCAGATGAGGAAAACAGCATGGGAACAGAAAGGTCAAGGGCTAATCCACTCCAAAGTCGTTAAAGATCACATTTAAACAGCTTCGGAAGCTTCAAGGCTTTGAAAGCTGTCATCAGATTCCCCGCCAGAACAAGGTGCCTGTACTGCAGCAGCTGCCTTCCCCAGGGAAGGAGGAACACGCCTGCTTCCAGCCAGCCCTAAGGGATATTTGGTTTTCAAAGTTTGCTTCATCTTGCATGTATTTATTTTAAACAAATCTAGTTCAATTTGGGAGCAGAAATGTTTGGTGTCGTGGAGAGTTTTATAGTTAAATGAGCCTCTTTGCACTGCATTGTAACACTGTACTCATAAAGCAAATTGTAGTGGTTTATACAGCATCAGCATGGTAAATAGTGGAGGAAAAAAAGCCCCCATTTCTCCTGAGAAAATCACCAGCCCTCAACAGAGAGCAGCAAGACAATTATCTTGAGAAGTGAGGCCACAAGGTGAGTGGGGTTTGAATAACGCCTCCAGATAAGATAACCACTTTTTGCTAAATTTTGGCAGTGTAAGACTATGTATTTCAGGGTGTTAAATAACAGTATTTAAAACATGCTACAGGCATGTTTTAATCAAAACAGCATCCAACAGACTCATACACATATGTACCCACAACTCCATGAATAAGTCAGTGGAGTGGAGCAGAGTGCACAAACCACTCCGAGTATGCATGTGTTTATGTATTCACTGTGTAACAAAAGCTGCAAAATGAAAACTGATTTACAATAAATCATTTCAGTGAAGCTACCAATGCTTCATAACTCTATGAAGCAGTATCCACCCCAGAGAGGAGAATGTGCCAACCTGGTTCAACCCTCATCAGAGGAAGCGGTCTGTAAAGAGTTGCCAATGCCAAGCGTTGCTGTGGTGGGAGAGACTGACCTTCTGCAGAACTGCTGCTCTGCAGGTGTGGAAAGTTTGCAGAAATACTTTGGAAACATACTTGTTGATTCTAGTAAACTACAAAATACACAGTTTCCTACATACAGGAGGACATAGAGGGAGGTCACATTCTTTGCCCTAGAAATAAAGGCAAATAAGAACAGATTGCAATAATATTTATCACATTATTTTGAGTAACAAATATTAGAAACAGCAATGATGATTATAAGTTATGTGAAGTCCCCATTATGCAGCTGTCCTGCTAATAAGTGAGCTGGAGCCGTGAAAGCCATCTGCAAAGCAGGCAGTTACATGCACGGAGTCGGTGAGACACAAGCTGATTCCTGTTTTGTAAAATCAAGCCTGGGGACAACACAGGCCCCAGCTACAAGGGAAGTCCAGACTGAAGTTTAGGATTCAGTTTAAGTGAAGTGACGTATAAAGACCGAAACATCTGGAATGGTTTAACGCTTTATATTGCTGCTGTGCTGACAGTTTGTTAAGTATTTGTTTTAGAGAAGAGAAAGACAGGAGTACGTTATTCCCTGGGAGTATACTGGTTTTTAAAAGGGGAAATAAACTCAAGTGCTAAAATAGTAACAGTGATTACAAGTCCTTCCCGGAATTCAGGGACGATGCTCACTTCAGGAAGAGCGTTTCCTGCTCTCCACCAAGTCCCGACCAGGAGCTGAGCGGGGTGTAAGGAGAGCACGGGTCAGCCACACCCCACTTCCTGCTCTCCCCTGACTGCTGAGGCCTCTGCCTACCTTAGGAAAATCTTCCTGGTGTTGGAGAACTCAAGCCATCATAGGACAACTGGCAAGTGCACTAACCGTCGCATCTTCCTAAGGACGCAGTTCACATGCAGTTTGTCATTATGTGCATATTCCGAACGGAAGCCACCTTCATGGTTCTGCCATAAGAAGTTGTCATCTTGTCACTTTCAGGATCACTAAGTAAGATACAGCAGTAGCCAAACTCAGAGGAACTGTAGGCTCGGTGGCTGTAACTCCGGAAGTATATACATCAGATGTGGTGGTGCGCACCTGCGATCCCAGCATTAGGGAGCCAAGGCAGGAGATGGCCATGAGTCCGAGGCCATCTTGGGCCATGTAGTGAGTTTAAGGTCAGCCTGAACTACAAAATGGGCCCTGTCTCAAAAAACAAAACAAAACAAAACCCTAAATAAAATGTTCCAGGCTGTATTACACCGTCCCCCAAACTGGTGTTGAAGCGTGCGCCCCAGGCCACCTGTGTTGAGAGGAAGCGTGGTTACGGGGGTGCTAAGGTCAACGAGGTAACGAGTGTGGCACCCGGCACAGTGTCACTGTGGCCTTATGAATGCTGCAAATCGGGGTGCATGTATGCAGAGACAGGCAAGAGGACCACGCACTGGAGCAAGGCAGAGAGAGAAACCAGCCCCGTGCCTGTGTCCTGGACTTCAGCCTCCCAAAGACGGGAACACAGAGTTCTGTGCTGGAGCCACCCAGTCTGCGGTGACTTGTTACTGCAGCCTCAGTGGACGATTATCACACACACAGGCAACTCCTATAATATACACATGTGTGTATATTATACATATTTACTAATGGATAATGGTACTATGTTCATACCACATGTGTTTACCTATATACATGTGCTATGTTGCTACGTGTTTGATAAACACTCTAGATTCGAACACACACCCAAAGTGGTGCATTTGTGTAACACCACGTCACTGTATTTAGCAGAATGAAGGTTACACAGTGATGCTAAGGTAGAAGTCCCTCCTTTAACTAAGGACACAAAAGTTGCTCAGATAAACCATACCTAAAACGGGCTGTGAAGAGGCCATCGATACAGCATTGTTTCACTGCCTTTCTTTTCCTCAGCACCTGTCCTGTTCCCCACCCGCATCTCCTGCGAGGACAGAGAATATCTGCTACAAATGACTGTAGACTGATGGGCCTAGAAAAATGGAAGTGGGCACCACGAGGCCGAGCCATGGAAGCAGCTGATCCTGGATCGTGTTTTACTACCGTGGATTAGGCTAGGATGATACAAAACTGTTTAGCACGGCCCTGGACCCCCGAGGAGAGTGGAAACCTGCTCAAGTGTGTGCGAGTCAGCAGCACTAATAAGAAATCAAATTGCTTTGGGAACCTACTGGGAAGTCCTTGCTGCTTGGAATCAGAAGAAAAAACTCCACTGAAGAACAGGCTTTGTGACAAGGAAGCATGGCAGTTTGCTCCCCCTAAAGAAGTAGTTCTAGAAAGTAGTGTTTATCCCGAACAAGGTTTTTGAAAAAAGAATGCCGGACAGGAAAACTTTAGCACGTGGAAATTGACTTCTTCAGATCTTGCATGCTCAGAGGGACCAATATCACTCTCAGAAATTGGTTCTTGGCTGGATCTAAAAATGTCAGATACTGCAAGGATGTGGGGCCTTCCTGAGGCCCCCAGTACTTGAACAGGCTCTCAGCATGCAAGCGGTTAAATTCCACGGGTGGGAGCAGTGAAGGGGCATTGTACTAAGACCCTGCTGCTGTTGCTATTTTGTGGTGCGAGGAGCTCCACCGTGGAGCCACACGCTCAGACCTTTTTACCTATTTTGTTTGCTTGCTTATATTTTAAGACAGTCTCTGCAAGTTGCTCAGGGTAGCCTAGAACTTTCAATCTTCCTGACTCAGCCTCCTGAGTAGCTTAAATTACAGTCATCCACCACCAATGCCCTGCTGCATATAAAGGCTGACAAGTAAATGAAAAGTTGAGACACGTTGCCACAGTTAAACTACAGCGTGGGGTGTACAGACATTTAGTCTGAAAGACAAGCAGCTATACCTGCTCTGGGCCCCTCAGTGCATAAGGGATTTTGCCCAAAACTCCAGATACTCTCAGGCCATCAGTTTCTAACCTAGAGCTCTCCAAAGCGCCCCTAAATTTTCTTGGAATTTATGCAGCTCACCTTCCCTGGGTTCCTGTGCTGCTTAAATTTTTCCTTTCTTCTGTGAGTTCAGCTCTGCAGTACCCCGAATGTGGAAGAGTCACCTCCCAAGATTCCAAGCAGTAACAGTCACATCCCCATGTGCGTGTGCACGTGTGAATCTGGCAGGTTTTACTCCAAGTCTGGTAGGCGGGGTCACACAGTGCAGGGGACACACAGCACAGAACAGCAGGACTGGGACATCTAAGCCCTTCCAGACTCCTGTGGGCCCACACTGCAGGCTTCCCTGCCCTCCCACCACGCAGCCTCGGCCTGGGTCCTTCACTGCCCTTGCCTTTGATAGGCAGGTACTCAGCTCGTGCACGCGCACGCGCGCACACACACACACACACACACTCACACAGTCTAGTCACACACAGAATTCCTCTCACACAGACGCACTCGGAACACTTTTCTGGATACTTCTAGAAAATGACTTCTTGACTGAGGTCACTCACTCTTGGAAGATTTTCATGTATGGTGACAGTTGCCATGTCAATGATTTGCTACATTTCCGAGTCACTTTAATACCACTGTAGGTTATGCTTTTAGTTACCTGCATGACCCTGAATTCTTCCCAACCAAGAGTCTCTTCCACCAGCCCATCTCAGCCGCTTATTCCCAGTCCAGACCTAGGACATGTGACTGCCAGCATCTCTGACCCTTCAATGCTTTTGATGGCGATCATCTCAGTCTCTGACCACTGCTAATATCCTGTCTGCCAAAACACTAGTGTCACCAGCTCTGGAATACGTCTCCATTTTATCTTCCTTCACCCCTGCAGTGGTGCCTTCTTTAGCTTCTCTGTTGTTTGTTTTGGTTTTTTGACACAGGATCTTACTACCTAGTTCAGGCTACCCTCAAACTTGTGACAGTCCTGCTGCCTCAGACTCCTTAGTGCTGGGATTACAGGTGTACACTGCCAAGCCTGGCCTCTAGCGTCTTAATCCATGTTATGTCCCTCAGCGATTATTACAATCCTTCCCTTACATAAACCCCTGATGCACTCTCTTGGGTTCTACCATGTTTATTTGGCAAAAATCACAGGTCTGGTTACTTCAGTGTCTCTTTTTCTCCACAGTCTACAAACACAGCTGAGCCTGCTTCAGGAGCAGGCACCCTTCCTGGGGAGTCCCCTTCTCTACTGCAACCACCAGCCAGAGGAGCAGGCTGTTCCTGCCTGCTAGTTCTGCTACAGGGTTTTTTAAGTTTTAAGTCAGTATAATCTACTGAAGTTGCGCTCTCCTGTGCTGCCCCTCCCTGCAGTGCACATGCTGGCCTGGCCTGGCTCAGGCCGTCGGGAGAGGTGCTGCTGGCATCTGTGTGCTCTGCCTTCCTCCCTCTGCTCTAGAGCAGTGCCGGTGAACCTGGGGAGACGAGGGCCCAAGCTGCACCTCGGGTCCTCTTATTCATCCCAGCGCCCCAGCATTGGGATTCAGCCTGAATACTGAAGTTGGGGTTTGGAAAAAATAACTCACATATTAACATCTTTCATCCTGAAAGAGAAACAAACAACACGCATGCAAAGATGCTCCGCTGCTGCCCAGAACCGTCTGTGTCTCTCTGCAGTGGACCTCCACCCTTCCGCTCGCAAGGCAAGGTGCTGGCATTCTCTCCCCAGCGGCCTTCTCTTCGTTCCCTTCCTTCTGCATCTACCGGAGCCTCACTGTAAGATCCTCCGAGTGCAAGTGCGGTTCTGTGCCTCGTCACGGAAAGTGAGCAGCCACATTCTCCTTTTCTCTCTTCTTTTCAGAAGAGCGTCGCTCTAATATGTCTTCCCTTCTCTCTAATCCATGTCCTTCACTTGATAACCACCTCAGTCTCCCAAAACCGCTTCTGTCAAAGTCCCAAATGACTTCTCTGGCACCAAATCCAACTGTCCTCCTCTTACTGTCTGAATGCTGAGCTTCTCCTCCTCTTACTGTCTGAATGCTGACCTTCTTCTCCTCTTACTGTCTGAATGCTGAGCTTCTCCTCCTCTTACTGTCTGAATGCTGACCTTCTTCTCCTCTTACTGTCTGAATGCTGACCTTCTCCTCCTCCCGGGTATTTTAACAGCGATCAGCTAGTCCTTCTTCAGATTCATCACACATCTCTTTTTTATAAAGCATTTTTGAACTTACATGATTATTCCTGGAACTTACTTGATAACATCTCCTTACGCCTATTTTTTATACCCACTGCCACACAGACCAGGAATTCAGACAGGGGGCGGAAGGATGGTTGGGCTGCCCTCTCCAGTGTTTGAGAGCTCAAATGCAAGTCCCAGAGGAAACAGAAAATCTGCAAGTCCATCCAGGTGGGCTGTCCGCTGGCTGTGCCCCTCCCTTCATGAGCGCCTCTGTGATTTTCCACCTGCTTTCTTTGCATCTCATCACAGCACGGTGCTGGCTTCACGGAATGAGCAGACCTGGTGGGAGCTGAGCCTTTCCTGAGCAGACTGCAAAATCACAGGACGCCACTTCCCCTAACTCTGCTGCAGCACCAGCGACCAGCGCCCTCCCTCTCCCTGTCTCGCCAGGAGGGACGGAGACCCACACCCAGCAAAAGGATTGCCAAGGTTGCCTTGTAAGAGCGGGGATGAGAGACACTGCAGTCATTAGGGAGACACAGTCATCCACACCCACCTGTGTAGCCATGGTGAGAAATGCCCCTGTTCTTCGCCTGTCTACTGATTGATTCAACCAGACAGCCTCATGATGCAAGGCGAGACTCTGGCACACTTGTGACATCAGAGCTGTTCTAACAGCAAGAGCAGCGGTGAGTGCACACGTAGCTGTGGCCCAGTAGGAATTGGGCTCTCGGTCTTGGAACCCAGTTCCTGACACAGAGCTCCTAAGTCCCTAGGAATTTCCTGGATCATAGGTGAGGTTTTTGTTCTAATGAGACAAGCTTGACAGGCATCTAGACAGCTGCAGGACAGGGCTGATCTCCTGAAAAGTGATCTATCTGTATTAGAGGCTCATGACTTTCAGTTTCAAGCCCCATTGGCCCACACAGGGGGTTGGAGGTTGAGCTGATCGTTTGGCATTCCTGTGTAATGAGCCTCCCATAAAAACTCCTCAGCAATGAAGTCTTGGAGCTTCTGGATTAGGGAAGACAAGGTTTGTGGGCTGTCATAGTCCAAGAGCCCATGGAAGTCCCACGGCCCACCCTACCCTCCACAAACTTTGCCTTGTGGACCTTTTGTATTTGTTTGTTCCTGAATGGCATCCTTTTAATGAACACATAATAATAAATAGCATCTTCTTGAGTTCTATGAAATGTTTTGGCAAATTATCGAACCCAAGAACCGAGCCACAAGAAACCCTGGTTTAGAGCTAATCATGAGAAATACCAGAGGCCAGGCACTTGCAGCTGGAATCCGAAGTGACAGCAGCCAAGAGTCCCTGGCCTGTGGCTCTGTGCTGACTCGGGGTAGTGAGCATCAGCACGGAACTGTACTGCTGCACACCCAGCTGGCATGCGCAGAGTTGGAGGACTTGTTGCTGGCACTGGAAAGCCCCTGGGAGCAAATGTATGCATCTACACTCATAGGGATTCTTCCTTTGATGACATCTGTGGATTCCAGGTTTGAAATATCAAAAATAGGTAGGCATTCGGGGCACCATGGCTGCAGCTCTAGCTTGGAGATCACCAATTATTATGAAGACCTTTCTCAGAATTAACACCTATTGGCCAAGGAGAGGTTTTCTAAGCCAGCTTCAGAGATGGAATGTCACCGAATGACAGCCTTCACATTCACTTCGACCAAATTACTTGAATAAGATGCACTTCTCTTTAATTTCCTCTATTCGGGTTTTCCTTCTCCTCTGCTTCCTATGGCTTCTTATCGGATTAGATCCATAACTGGTCACAGAGGAGTCCAGCTAGAGGCTCAGGAAATGGACTGTGTCATCCGACTTAATCCTCACAGCAATTCTTAGAGGCATACATCACTCTGGCAATTTTTAGATGAGAAAGAGAGTATATTTAATCTTCCTACACTTCTCTTAGCAAATGGAAGCTCAGTTAATCCAGGGCCCTCTTGACATTCTACAAAACCAAGAGCCTCTCTCAGGAGCTAATCTGCACCCATCCCCCTCTTTGCTAAACAAGGAGTTAGTTCCTCTTCTCTGGTCTCTGGTGAGACATCAGGTCTTGGCTGCTCTTGTGAACCTCTGCTGTGTGATTTGCTTTGCTTTATGACACATAGCCATGGGTGTTGCAAAACTGTTGCAAAAAACATTAGAACACCTCTAACATAGGAATGGAATGGTAAGAGCTCATTTCCACATCTAGGACCAGAATATCACAGACAGGATATGAACCTTGGGTGGATTTAGAACGGGCTCTTTTTACAAATGTTAGGCTCCAAAATAGGGAATCATATAATCATATTGCCAGGGACAGGGAGAAATTATCTAGTTAGAACAACAACAAGAAGCAATGAAATTCTCAAAATGACACTTACTTACCAAAGCAAGCATTAAATGAAAGCAAGCATTTGATCCATGCGCTAGGGTGGGAATACAAAAAGATAGAGAGGGGACTGAAATATGTTCTTTTCCCTCTCTGATCTCTATACTTAATAATTCGGTAAAATAAGTAAAAGCAAAGAGGCAAAGCAAGGTAAGTGAGGTGAGGAGTTGAAAGAAAGTTCAATGCCAAGCCAATCACGGCACATGAACTCTACTACAAAATAATAGCGGAAGAATCTTGTTAACCTAGGACAGGCATTTTTTTCTGGCTCGGGGGAGCTGCTGACTGGTAGGGCAGCCTTCAGGAGCAGTGTGACACTACACAGAAGCCGAGTCAATCTTAAGCGAAGTTGATGGTTGAAGCAGTTTTCTGCTCTTGGTGTATAATTTGATGTGGTTATTGGGCCTTGGAGGATAATCCCACCAGAACAGGTCTAGAGGCTGCCGGAGGAGGTGAGTTGGGGCCCAGAGGTGGCAGAAGCTCCTGCTGATCAAATTCTGAAGCTTAGTGTTTAGGTCTTACCTCGGGAGCCAAATTCCAAGCGAACTTCATGACTGTAGTTCATTAAACTTACTTAAGTGAGTAGAGCACAGGTATGTCTCGAGCTATAAAAATAGAGAAAAAACTCCTAATAGGAAAAAGGGCGGGGCACCGCCTCTTCTTCGTGCTGTATGATGGAAATTCACTGAGGGCCTGGGAACCCCTCAGGGTGCCAACATAGACACACCGGGCTGCCTCATTTTAATTGATAGGCAGAGCTTATATTTGACTTTTAGAAGTTTAAATTTTGTGAATATATTTTGTTTTCTTCTCTATCACATGCATTTAATCTGATGACTAATCTGATTTTTAAGACATTTCATAAATCCTAGTTATTTACATGTTTAACTACTAGCTTGAATGAGGTTGATATTGAACCAATTTTTATGGGACAAAGAATCTTTCAGTTATAAAATTATAAGGAAGGCAGACGTCATTTATTTTCGAAGTTATGGAATGAAGGAGTCTCTTTAAGGTACTATTCATGTTAAGCTTGATCTTTACTTTGTTTGTCTAAGGGAAGATGAAAGAGCGGTCACTCCAGGCATGGGACTCTGTCAACAGACTTTTCAGCGCCCCTCCTAATTCACAGCCCTCCAGTGGGGGCTGAGAGGACACAGGTGGCCTCGGTGGACATGCCCATGATTTACTCTCCTGCTGCTATGCGGTCACACAGGTTCCACTCAGCAGCCAGCTCTGGGCAGAGCCTGTTCCCACCACACTCCTTTTATGGGGGGGTAGGTAGGGTTCAGTGCTAGTGGACTCTGCCCTTCAGATTGGCATTGAAAAAGTTTGTCTCCCACCAGAGTAAATTAGTGTCTCTGAGTCTTATCAAATTAAGCCAGGTTGCTAGCAGAAAAAGGAAGAGGTAAAGGCAAAGTAAAAGCAAAAACGCCTACAAAAATAACTATAAGACTCTTTTGACTTTAGAAATTATAACATCCTATTGTATACTCTTGCTTTTTTCTGAGTATAGTCATAAAATTCTGATGTTTATTTCTGAAAGAGGCAACTATGGGGAGCTGACTGATTATTTTCTTTTATTACTTCCAGGGAAAGTATCAAGAGCACATCAGCAAACACATTTGTGGACTAAATTCAGTGAAATATGGAAAACAATTAGGAAAAGAAAAAATTAAATCTGTTTTCCAAGTATCAGAAGAATTAGAATTATAAAGCAAGACATTATAAACTGTTGTAGCCATTAATCTATACTAAAAACAATTAGCTCCCTATAGATTCATGATTGGATATGAAGTTAATTTAATAATAACCAGGAACATGATACGGGCCAGTTCCCAGCTCTGTGTAGTTGGCTGGCTCTGAAAGCTATGTGTGCTCAGATGCAGGCATGTTGAGGATACTCCCTGAGCCTTTCAAAAACAGCACCACGAAATCAAAAGCAAGTAAAGAGCAGTTACAGGAGACAGTGTTCCTATTGTCACAGAGGTCACAGCAAACAGTTTGGCACGGAATTATACTTCTTAAATAAGTAAAACCAAAGAGCTCCTCTGTCAGTTTTCCCTTTGAATTGTTTCTCACTCACCACCCACACACACTGCACTGAGGGAATCGCTCGCTGTGCCAACCTTCCCCCAGGATGTAACGGCTTCCTTTGCCCAAGAGAAACCCTGGCCAGCAGGGAGGTCGGGCACTTGAGCTCCAGGGCCTGGGTCTGCTGTCTGGGCTCTGCAGAGTCCCCGGGGAGCAATAGCTTTGTCCTGTTTCCTCATTGGTACCGTGGGAATAATTACGTAGCTCATAGGTGTACTGTGGGTAACAACCAGAGAGCAAAATAGCCAGACACAGAGGAAACATTTGGACAGGGGTTGGGGTACAACAAGCAGTGTATGATGCTTGCCACAAAATGGGAACACACACACACGCGCACGCGCGCGCGCGCAATCTTATCTTCTGCAAGCATCCCCTCTGCACCTCTCGTCAAATCTTCTCAGCATCTTTCCTGGGAGGGTCATCCCTCCCCTTCCCTCTGTCCTCAGCCCTATCTCGCAGCAGTTGCCTGTCCCCTGGTCATCCCCACAGGGAGTGGTCAGGCCTCATCCCCGATCCTCCAAACCTCAGTTCCTTCCTCTTCACCCAGTGTGACCCTCACATGCCAAATACATATTACTGTAAATACTGAACCTGTGTCTTCTGAACAATGTATTGTCTATAAACCAGTGTTCCAGGTGAATAAGAAATTATAAATACATTTGTGATAATATAGGCAATTTGCTCTCATTAATGTGATGCATTATTTATTTTCATCATTGGCCATCAGTATAGAGTAACTTGATAACAATGACCAAACTCTGAATTTATGAATACATTAGTATGTGTTAACACAGGGCCATAATTAAATATAAGGCCTGGAAATGGTCTCACTTACCTGTTCATGAAATTTAGTGCATGGAGCTCATAATTAGAATTTTCTTCGACATCCAGGGGACTTGTAGGTAGGTAATATACAAACAAGTACTCCTTAGTCAGGTCTTTACAAGAACCAGATCACAGAAATCTGCATATTTGTACAAGCTTATTACAAATGTAGTATTTGGTAGTGTTTTCTTGTAGACAGACAGATACCCCATACGCACTGAAGAGATAGTCATTCTCCACAAGAATTCGGTAAATAATGAAAAATCAGAATATTTAGCAAGATAAACAGAAAGAAAGCAATTGTATTGCACTGGAGATTAACTTTTTTCCTTGTTCCCTTGACCACACACTCTCTGTCCACGTGTCTGTCTGTTTATCTGTTTGTCTGGCTGGCTGTCTTGAGGTACATGAGAATAAAACTAAGTGCAGAAAAACCCTCTGTCAGCCTCCCTCCCACGAGCATTCTCAATTCATACTGTTTTGTGAGTTCCCGCCATCTGAATCTCTACTGGTCTAATAACCTTTGCATTCTGAGACTTCTCACCCCCTGATGACCTAGGACAATGTGGGTGCCTGCATGGGTGCAGAGTTGAGGTGCAGAGCCAACCCCCACAGGTGAGGACACACAGCGCCCCTCAGCCTCTGGGGTCCTCGGGATGGTGCCCAAGGAGCCCACTGCCCCTGCAAAGAGGGTGGGACACTGGTGCGGAGGGAGGAGCAGAGACAGGGAGAAGAAGGAAAAACCAGGGGAGCCCCGAAGCTGCAGCCAGTACCTCACCTTCCAGGAAGAGGGAGAGGGTGACACCACACCCCCACCCTCATCTCCAGCCCCACCACACCACACACACACACACACACACACACACACCCCGCCTGGGCCGCCCCACTCTGCCCCTCTCCATTCCCCTCCCCACCCCACCCCCTTAAATCCAGGCTGCCATATAAGGAAAAAAATGTAAACAAGAGAGCCTTTGGGGGAGACTCAAAATGTTTCAGCCTCAGTGCCATTTTTTTCCTCTTAAATTAGTTTGTTCTCTTAAAATCACTCGCTATTTTAAAGCTTTTTTTAAAAAGAAAAAAAGTAAGAAATGAATGGGAAAGCATGCTCTTATATTTTTCTTTGTTGTCTCTCTTCCTAGAAGAAAATTTCTATTTTCAGAAATATTTTCTTATAAGATTCATGAATCCTTCTGACTGCATTGAGGGGAGATTTCATGACATTCTTTATGCCTAATAATGATATATCAAGTGTTGTCATGACTAAATATGCAATTAATTTAGTATTACAAAGTTTTTAAATTTTGTTCATCCATATTTTGTTTTAGCTCATTGCTTTATTTGAATATATGTATTTGTATATATATAGTGTATTTGCTGAAAATTAAAAATTAAGAATAAATAGTAAGGATAATTATACTTTTGAACACTACAATAAATATTAAAGACCAAGAGTATATATTTCTTCCAGATGACAATATGAGTTTCAAGATTTTAAAAATCTAATTTTATGATGCATTTTTTTAAATTTTTTTAAAGAAAATAAAACCAAGCAAAATAAAATGGGATAAAATCATTCAAAACATACCAGTGTGACATAGGACTTCAAAATAATACAAAATCAAGCACAGGCCAAGAGACCCGGGAGATCGGCCTCTGCCTGCTGAGTGCCGCCATGAGAAGGCCATGTCCTGCAGGTGGCCAGCGTGGGCAGAGCAGAAGCAGGGACACACAGCGTGGGCAGAGCAGAAGCAGGGACACACAGCCAGGTAAATCCTGTGCATCCATAGGCCCCCATTGGAAACCCTTGGTTCCCTCAGGCAGCCATCACCCACCAGCAGAATCAGACAAGCACACTCCTGTGTGTCTGCCACAATCATGGGATTCCCAGTGTGGACACACAGGCTGAGAGAAGCAGCCCCACCTGCATGCACCCCTGATCATCAGCAAAGCCACAGTGTAGCTGCACAGGTCTGGAGAAACCTGCTCCATGCCCTGCTATCTCCCTATAAATCTGGAATTAGAGGAACCCAGGTGCCTGTCTCATCCCCCTACACTGCCTAGGGGCAGCCAGCATGGAAAGTGCCTGGGGTCCCACAATCAGCCTGTTGGGAGGAACCCAGGAGAATGTCAAGACAAAGGGAAAAAAGGCAAACTGAGACCTCCAGCCCACGCAGAATAAGTCTGAGAGATACAGTCATGGAAGAAAACAGAAGTCACACAACTGAAATCTCTGTGAGGACAGCAACTGAAGTAAGGAAACAACTTCATCAGATTGGAAAACCAGTCAAATCAGAAATAATGTCTCAGGTAAAAGAAGAAATCACAAACACTGAAAGAATTGTTCATCAGGTCTAAAGAATACAGAGACAATAAAGAGGAGCCTAGGAAAATGATGGAAACCTTGAATGAATGTAGAAAGGAATTACAATGCATGAAACATTCAAAGAGAGATGCAGGAAATTAAAAATTCAATTGAAAGCTGGCAAAACTGCTTGAAAGAAATAGAAGATAGACTCAAACTTGAAGACAGGATTGCAGCTAGTGATCATAAAAGGAAGGATCCATTAAGAATAACACAGAATCAGGAAATAACAACCCAACAGCTGCAAGATGATGCAAAGAAACATAACTTAAGAGTGATAGGTGTCGATGAAGAAGCAGGGGTCAACACAAACGAAATTAAAAGGATATTCACAGAAATAATAGAAGAAAATTTCCCAAACATTGGAAATGGATCTGGCATGCAGACAAGTGAAGCATATAGGACTCCAACTAGCCCTAACCAAAGTAAACCTACACTGAGACATATAATAATCAAGATCCCAGAAATTCAGCACAAGAATAGAATATTAAAAGTTGTTAGAGAGAAGAGACAGATCACCTATAAAGGAAAACCAATCAGAATCACAGCAGACTTATGAATACAAACCATCAAATGAAGAAGAGTTTGGAGTGAAGTGTTTCAAACCCTGAAAGAAAACAACTTCCAACCCAGATTGATCTACAGCAAATGTATCTTTCAAAATTGATAAGATACTTCCATGATAAACAACAACTGAAGGAATTCATGACTACCAAACCAACCCTACAGAGAGTGCTAAAGGATTTTCTAAAGAGAGATAAAGTTGACCATGGTTCCAGGAACAGCAGCAGAGGAGGATCACCAAACAAGACAGGTAATTGAATAAAGGGGAAAAGTGGAGGGCCACAATAGGAGGACAGCAGGGCAGAGACAAACGAATGTATGCTGGTTATAATCATTAATGTAGATGGCCTCAGGTCAGCAATAAAAAGAAACAGGGAGAGTGGATCAAGAAACAAGATCCATCAATTTACTGCATACAAGAAACACATTGAACTGGAAAGGAAATTGGTAGACTGAAAATCAAAGGAGAAAAACAATTGTTTCATGTGACAAGAGACCAAAAAAAAAAAAAAAAGCAAGAGTAACTTGCCCATCAACCACAGAGTGAATAAGAAAGATATGGTATGTTCATGCAGTGGAAAGCTGCCCAGCTATAAAATAGAATGATCTCAAGGCTCCTGTAGATAAATGGATACAACTGGAGGTCATGTTCATGTACAAAACAGTTTGAATTGATATGTGTGAACCCTAGCATAAGAAACAGAAGGAGTTAATGGGATCCAAAAGCAAAATAGTTAATGTGAGAGCAAAGGGGAGGAAATACCTGGGAGGGAAAGGTGGAAACTACTGTCAATTTCTTATTGTCTTGAACTCTTGCAGTGTTTACACAATTTTATTAGGTTTGGCTTTGTTCTGTCTTATTTTGTTAGATTTTATGCTGTCAGGTGGCAGGGGTAGCTATTTTGAATATAATGGGATATATTATGGTAATCATGGTTTCTGATTATATTGCTTTGAAGTCTCATAATGCTTTCATTCATTTGTTTAATTGGCTTTATTCTGTTTTGTTTGATTTTATTATGTGTAAGGGTATGAATATCTATTTTGAAGAAAACAAGACATTATGGTAGCCATTGCTAATATACTATCATCTTGCTTTGAAGTCCTACCATGCTCTTGTTCTTCTGTTTTGATTGGTTCTATCCTGTTATGGTTTATTTGATTTTATGATGTGGGATGGTATAGACAAATTTTTTAAGGAAAATGAGATATTATAGTAGCCATTGTTCATCTCCTGTTATTTGGTTTTGAAGTCCTGTAATGCTTTCATTCTTGTCAATGGTTTTATACTACATTGTTATGTTTGATATTATTGTGTATGAAGGTATGCTCAACTATTTTGAAGAAAAGAGACATGGTAGCTACTGTTGATGTCCAGTTGTCTGGTTGTAAAGTGCTGTGTTGCTTGCATTGTTCTGTCTTGATTTGCTTGCATTGTTCTATTCTGATTTGCTTTGTTCTGTTCTCTTTTGTTTTATTCTCTTTAAAGTAAAAAATTAGAAAAAAAATACAAAATCAACAACGGGTACCATAATGCCATTTGTTGTCTTCAAAATAGCTGCAGATACCTTCAGACACAGTAAAAATCAAATAAAGCAGGACAGAACAAATAAAAACAAAACAATGAATGTGATAAAGAACCTAAAGACAAGATAATAATAAATCCAAAATGACTACCATAATATATCTTGTTATCTTTGAAATAGCTGCCCATCCTATCAGATATAAAAAAATTTTTTTTAAAGGAATAAAACCCAACCCAACAAAGCAATGAAAATGATACAGGACTTAAACAAGATAATAGGGAATCAACAATGACCTCCACCTTCAGAAGCAGATCCTCATAGGTGCTACATTGTATATTGTTATCCTCTGAATAGATGATCAGACTGCCAGCTTTAGACCTGCAAAGTCAGAAAACCACTAAACACTATGAGCATTAAATTGGGTTTTACCTCAATAGTCATCATGGCAGCCTGTGTTTCTCTGGATCAGCTGGTTGCTTACAGTGGGGGTGGGAGAAGTTGGCACGCTAGAAGAGGCTGGGGTCTGGCTCTCTCCACAGTGGTCCATGCATAGTGCTGATTCACAGGGAGGGCTTGCTTCTTGGTGACATCTTGTTCTCCTCCCTGTGATGTATTTAAAACAATAAAACAAGCTAGAAATAGTTATACAATTGATCAGTAAAGCACTTAGCTGATAATAAAATCTCTTAAAATACAAACATGAAACCTACTACAGCTATTTTTCTACTAATATAAAAGCACCACATAAGTGAATCTATATAACTTGTCAATTCAGATTAAAAGATGACATTATATTTCTGTCAATGGGGTGTTAAGGTCTCCTGTTATAATTGTGTTATTGCTTATTTGATTTTTCATTTCTGTTAATATTTGCTTTGTATAGCTGGGTGCTCTGGAATTTGGTGCATATATATTTAAGATTGTTATCTCTTCCTCTTGAAGTTTTCCCCTAACTAGTATGTAGTGACCTTCTTTATCTCTTCAGATCATTCTTGGTTTGAAGTTCACATTGTCTGCAAATAGAATAGCTACCCCTACTTTTTTTTGTTCCTGTTGCATGAAGTATTGTTTTCTTTCAGTCTATGAGTTTCCTTTTTGGGTTAGATGGGTTTCTTGTAGACAGCATATGGTTGGACATTGTCTCTTGATCCATTCTGCTAGTCTGTTTCTTTTAATTGGTGAATTGAGGCCATTTACATTAATGGTTACAACTGTTATATATTGGTTTATATTGACATGTTATCTTTCTGCTGTTGTATCTTTACCTTTCCACTCTGTTTAATTGTCTGTCTTGCTTAGTGGTTTTTCCCTATGTGTATCTAGAATGTCTTTCAGTATTCTTTGTAGGGTTGGTTTGGTGATCATGAAGTTCTTCAGCTGTTCTTTGTTGTGGAAGTATTTTATTTCTCCATCCATTTTGAAGGACAGTTTTGCAGGGTACATCAGCCTGGGCTGGGAGTCATTTTCCTTTAGGATCTGGAATATTTCACTCCATGCTCTTCTTGACTTCATTGTTTTGAGAAGTCTGCTGTGCTTCTGATAGGTTTTCCTTTGTAGGTGATCTGTCTTTTCTTTCTAACAGCTTTTAATACTCTGTTTTTATATTGGATTTCTGAGATGGCAATTATTACATGTCTGGGCATAGTTTTATTTTGGTTATGGCTATTTGGAGTTCTATATGCTTCACTAATCTGAATGTCAGTTTCCATTCTCATGTTTGGGAAATTTTCAGCTATTACTTCTGTAAATAGCCTCTTGATATCATTTGTGTTGTCCCCTTCTTTTTCATTTATCCTTACCAATCTTATGTTGTTTTTCTTTGCATCATCTTGCAGGTGTTGAATTTTTATTTTCTGATTCTTTGTTATTTTTAAAAGATCTTTCCTTTCTTATTCACTAGCTACAATCATATCTTCAATGTCTGAAATTCTATCTTCACTTTCATTGATGTGGTTTTTGCAACTTTCAATAGAATTTTTGATTCCCTGTATATCTCTTTGAATTTGCTTCATGCATTCTGTTTGTTTCTTATACTATTCATTCAGGGATTCTATCTTTTTGTTTTGCTCCTCTAATTTTTTAACTTTGTCTTCTTGAGATGTGTTCAGTATTTCTTTCACTACTTTTATCATTTCTTCTTTTACCTAGGAGATTATTTCTGATTTGAGTTCCTTCATAGCTTCCCAGAGTTGCTTCTTTATTCAGTTGATATCATTTCAGGCATTTCAGGTGTAGGGCTTATATTTTCTTCTATGTAGATGGCTCCTAGGCTTTCTTGGGATGGGCTGTAGATTTGAGATTGCATTTTGGTCTTTCATTTTTGCCATTTTCCTGTATTTCTGTGTTTCAAGTGATGTTCCAAAGCTTCCCTCAGGCATGTTGGAAATCACCTCCTGTGCCCTCAGCCCCTGGGACTCATGTGGCTTTGGCTCCCCTTGCATCTTGGGCCTGGCTCCCCTGGCGGTGCAGGCCTGGCTCCCCTGGTTGAAAAAAAGTCACTGAGCCTGGTCCACTTAGGCCCACAAAACCTCTAGAGCCTAGTCCAGAGTCCTAGGGAGCTGGACGGGCACCCAACTGTTGGGAGCCATGGTTCCAAACTCTCCCTGGGCCAGCACCGGCAGGCTAGAACTTACCTCGTGGTGCAGGCCTGGCTCCCCTCATGGCACAGGCAAAAGATCACATTATATATAAATATAAATCACCCAAAGAGGATCGTGCCTTGCTGGACATAGCATTTAGAAGTCACAATTGTCTACATAAATGCTTCTGTGAAATACAGCATAAAATTCTGCACAGTATTTGTTTCCACTCAAGCTAGTTCAGATCACTATGCTCCCCAGCAGTTGTTCTCCCTCAGCAGCAGGTGGCAATTCGTCCTTTGATTAAAGGGACTATTGTGGAGGTCTTGCTCTTTTTCTCTCATAATATGAGAAATAAGAATCTGGGAATAATGCAACTTCAAACTCACAGCACCTATAAAACAAATTCAGTAGAGATATTTATTGAGAAGCTACACTGTGCCAAGAAGAATATTGCATGGATAGGGTTGTAAACACTAGCAGTATGTTCCCCGCTTCCAAATCATTGTCATCTAGGAAACACTCAAGCAAGGACTGTATCCCAACGGCAGTGACTAGATGCAAATGGCTTGCCAGACAATAATTTTGCAGTCAGTGCTTTGGTACAGGGGTCTGTCTGCCTTAGCACACACACAGACAGGCAGAGACATGCAGTACAGACAGTGGTTCTTCAACATAGAATGCAATTAGCTACTCCATGGGTTTTTCCAAAATCCTCCATCTGTCCTGAACACACGTGGGTATGTGGGGTGGTCTGAAGGGGCTTGTGCATCTGAAAGTATAGACCAAGATCTACACAAATAAAGGAGCATTGTGTGGCTATGGTATAGGATACTCAGCCAATTGTTTTAGTTTACTCAAAAATTTAAAAATCTAATTTTGACAATTCTCCATGAGAAAATAAGTGATACTACTGAAATTTATAAATATATGTAAAAATACAATTATCACGCCACCTTTCTGTTAAACACAACATTGTTTCATGGGCTGTATCTAAGCTAAGTAGCACTGCATTCAACGTGAGAACTTGGTAAATGATACGAGGGCTGACACATCAGTTTAGTAAGCAGGGAGCCTGGTGGTGCAGTGCTGTGTGCCTGTGAATGGGGGCTGTAGCTGACAGGGTTTTCACCTAATACTTACATTAGAAAATGCAAGTGTTCCTTTCACTTCCATTGTAGTCAGGGGTTACAAGGAGGACAATCACATAACAATACAGGACACATAATTTATAGTATTATTTTGTAATAGTCACCCAAGAATTAAGTACAAGAAGTGCAGGGGATCTGTCCACACACTGAAGGCTTAGAGACTCCAACCAAGGGCCTGGATCCCACAGCAATTTTAGCTGCATGAGTCCAGCTGAAGACCATGACAATGCTTTCCACAAATCCAGCTGGAGGCCTACAGCCCATGACAACTCAGGCAAGTGTGTTTCACAGATTTGCACTGGGAAGGTGCAAAGGTCAGTGGTGGAAGCTAGAAAGTCTGTGCTAGCAGAATGAAGGATCTGTGCCAGCAAGCTGAGGGCTCTGCTCTGCAGTAAAGAAGCAACACTCAAAATAAGGACCAGGGCTACCCCAAAAATACCACAGCCATCCTCAGCGACGACAAGGTCCTGAGATCCTGCAACGATGAGAACAGCAGAGTTCACATCAGGGAGCCAGCACGACAAGCTCCTCCAGGAGAACCAACAGCTCCAAACACCACCATTTAGAAGAGCCCACAGCAGTGCTTTTCCTCTTCCTCCCAGGCCTCCTTTCTGTGCTGGCAACAGTCCTCAGGGGGCCATCCACGCTCGGCACCACGCTGATTCAGTTCAGCCGGTGTTTAAAGTGATTATCCATTTTCAATCCACCACACCTTCCTTGGGTTGTCTGGAAAATTATGCAGCCCAGACTGTGGAAATATTCCCATAGTTATGAAACATTTGCCCTACTTTTCCTATTTAATTTCAATAAAGATCTAATTTTTTAAAGTATATGAAAGCACAACTTCACATTTATACATTATCATGCTCAAAATTCTAATGAAGTAGTGATTATACTACATTATTAAGTATGGTTACATAGCAACACTCCTCCACAATTGATCTAAAATATTTTCAAATGTTAGCAATAGGGGAGCTAAATTATTTTAACTGCTTTTTAGTGTGAACAATATTCGATCCACTTATATCTAAAATGGGTAATGAATGGTAACTTACATAAAATGACCGGGAATTGGCACCCCCTGGAATAAGTTCACAAGAAATGGTATCAATTAAATAGGTAAATCAAGACTATTCCCAGTTAACTTCACCATTTACCCAGCTGGGGTCAGAGGAAGAGGTGAGCAAAAGGTAAGAACTTCAGGGTAAAAAAACCAGGAGGGAGGTGATTTCACGTGACTGTTTTACTTCCTTTCCTTTTGCACAGTTTCCACAGATAATATCAGAAAAAGAAATTCAGGTTGCAAAGAAGGAAGAAAGTAGCAACTGGTGCAGTGCTGGAGGCTTCGAGCCTCTGCCCTGTGCCCCTGCAGCCCTCCCTCCTGGCAAGTCTGTGACCTCTGTCACCCTCCATACACACAGCCCTCCCTGTGCCACTCCCAGACCTGCAATGCTTGGCGTTTCATTTCCTTTCTATTTCTTTTAATTGTTAATTTAGTATTATATGATGAAGGTTTAGTATGGGTGAGGCATTGTGGGTATGGTGGTGAGACAGTATCCCACCTGCTCTCCTGACTTGGGGTTGTGCAATCTGAGGTGGAGGAGGATGCCATCTAATGTCATTAACACCTCCTAGAGGTGACAGAGCAGCTCCTGGATGTCACCTCAGCATCCCCACCCAGGCGGAGCACCAAAGATGGTGCCTTCCCCAACACTGGAGGTTGCCCTGAGCCCTGATGGGAAAGTCCTCATGATGAAGATAAAAGAGTGCAAAGACTCTCAAAATACCTTGAAGGAGAGAATTAGCTCACCAAGTGAAAAGAAACTCAAAGGTTTGCACAAAAACAGGAAGAAAATGTGTATCATGAATTAACTACAGAGAAGTACAGCAGGCGGAAGGTGGAGAAATCAGGGGCACAGGACGCATCGGGCAGCAGCCACCCCAGGATGCCACACAGGACAATACTGCGACCCCACGTGTGTAGGTGGCAAATCTGGGCCCACGTGAGAACTGAGTGGACCAGATCAGGACCATAGAGACAAGACAGGGAGCTAATTTACAGCGTGAGACAGTCTCCGTGGCGTAAGACAGCATTCGTCACTGGAGTGTGTGACGGGGAGCTCCGGGAAGGGATTTGGGCCTGAGAGATACTGATTTGTGATAAAGGTTTCCAGCAGGACAATTGAAGCCACTGGAGTGAATAAGAATTTTAGAACAAGACAAAAAATAAGCAAAAAATAGAGTCATGATGTGCCTGACCATTTAATGGCTAAATATAAGAGGAAAAACCAAAAGATAAAAAAAGAAAGAAAGAAAAAGGAAAGAAACAAAGACCAAGCCCATGATTTCATGGAAGAACTAGAAAGAGGCAGCTTAGAGAAGAAACCCATAGAAAAAGAGATTACAATATTGACAGATAGTAACTCACATTTTTAAACACTCTGCACTGATCTGTGTTGTCCACTTCACAAATAACAGTGTTTATATGGCACATGTTGGTCCAGGAGCCTGGCTGGGGACAGAGAGCTCCATTCCCCTGTGTCACGCAGGAGTTCCATTCCTTGCTGCTTCTGCCCCCCAGCTCACTCTGATGTGTTTGGTCTTCTTTCTTGCAGGGATGTCTTTCCAAGCCCTAGATGAAAACAGTGTCTGAAGCTGCTTCCCCGAGGGATTGCCACTGTGATCCACACAGTACACACTTTCAGTTGCCTCCTCCTCCACCACCACCTCCTTTGGGTGATGGAGAGATTCCTCTCTCGGGCCATCAGGATGACTGCACACACACCATGCCTGGGCAGCTGAGGCTGGCTGCAGGCTTTAGCCCTAGATACCCTTGCCCTGCAGGAAGCAGATGTGACAGCCCTGTGGGCCACTTGCAGTTTGCCAGGGTCAGGAGGAGGCAGACTTTCCTCAACAAGAGGATGAGGTGCACCCTGATTCCCATAGGAGAATATTGCCTGGATTGAGTAATTCAGCACCCCAGCAGAGAAAGCCAAGTCCACTACTGAGAGACAAGCAGGCTGAGTCAGTCCCTTGACTGGCTGGGGTGGGGGGTCCACAAGAGCACAGTGTGCAAGGGAACTTGTGGTTAAGCCGTTCAAATCCATTTCAAATTCCCCCGGATGCCGAGGGACCTGTAACAGTTTGCCTGATCCTCAGCCTTTTCCTGCACTCACAGGAAAGCGCAGAGAAGAATTTACCCCAAGAGTGTGAGAGCTGACCGCTCCTGTTCTCCTCACCACTTTCCAGTCAGAATCAGTTCCACCAAGCACCTCACAGCTGGTTTCCAGCACGGAAGAGAAAGCCTGAGACTCAACTGCATCTTCTCTATACCATCAAAGAACACTCTGAGCTGCCCTCCAGCCATGGCTGTGAACACGCCCACAGAAAGGAGGCTGGTGCAGCTGTAATCCTGATGTGCAGAAACTGCCTGCAGATTAGTGCAGCTCACCTTTGAGTGGGTTACAGAGAAGAGACCTTGAGTCATACATATGGCCAGTTCCTGGCCTGTTCCTCTCTGGTACTGTCTCCCTGCTCTGCTCCCCAGCTACTTGTTCTGTCATCCTATTCTGCTGTGTTTTTCCTGTTTTGGTGCCTGCTCACCATGGACTGAAGCCTCTGAAACCAAGAGCCAAATCAAACCTCTCCTCTTTAAACTGTGTATGACGAGAATTATGGCAACAGGGAAGGTGACCAACACTGATTGACTTAGAAAAGGAAACACAGCTTAAAGGCTTTTGTCTAGCTAATGAGGTAAAGGGTCATCAGCCCCAAATCTGTGTTAGAGGAAAGACTTGGAAGTACAAGTTTCTGTGGGAATTAGAGTGCACCATTTAGTATTTGCCAACCTATTATCCCATGTATATTATCTTAAAATCTCTGCTCTATTAATAAGTTTTCAATGCCTTGCATATATAAGCACTACACTCTTACTATTTGTTCTTTCAAAACAACCACTTTCTTGAATTTCTGCTGTCTTAATCTTTCTTACCTCCTGATTCATTTCCGTGATTTGCGCTTAAGTGGCTGTGTTGCTGCCTTCAGAACTCGGTGCAGGGAGTGCTTGGCTGTGTGGCAAGATGCAGATGTGGAGAAGAGAAATTCAGTTTTCCATAGAGTCACACTGTGTGCAGTGAAATACCAAAGAAACGGTTGAGTCTGGAAGTCAGGGAAGGGGAAAGATTTGAAGTTGTCCCTTGTAGATGGTAGGAAAAAGCACAGGAATCCATGAATCCTCAGGTGAGCCCTCAGAAGACAGCCCGGTGCTCTAGAACACATGAGTTGGTGCCTCGATCCGGGTGTGCTGAGCTACCATGAACCAAGAATTCCAACATTGATTCAGTCCCCAAAATGACTACTTGCTTCCTTGGTCTAACAGGGAAAGTGTAGCATTTAATTACAAATTTAAAATCAGGAGAGAAATATGTTCCTACTCAGTCTTGAAAAATGTGCTCTTCAAGTTGGACTATTAAAATAACACTTTCCAAATTTGATTCCTGCTTCGCATTTGTGGTATTTGCACAGAACTTCAAACATAATGTATTTCTAAGATCCAGTTTATAAAGGAACTGCGGGAGTTCACTGATCACCCCCACTACTCATAAGGCAAAGGAAACAAGCAAAAGTGTCACTCCATGCTTTGTTTTGAACAAGTTAACTAAACATTACATGAGCAGATTAGAGAAGAAATTGCTTTATTTAGCTGAGTAATTGCCCACTCGAATCCCCAAAGATCAGTTATGGTAACATGAACTAGAAGATTTCCACTAAGAGTCGTAAATGAGTCAATAAAAGGTCGTGTTTTTATACACCGAAAACCCTTGAAAGAATAATATTAATGTTGATTCCTGGGCAATGCCCACACTGGCCCAGGGAAAGGTATTTCCCTGCAGAGAACACTGCCTTTGGAGTCCAAATTCCTCTAAACCTGCTGCACAGGCGACACTGAAAACCAATTTCAGTGTATCATGATTTAGTGATTTAAAGAGAAGCCCGTGTGGAGTTGGTGCTGTGGCCGGGGGCCCTGCCCAGTGCCTGCCTGCTGGCGTTGGCCAGTTAGCTCTGGAGGGAGAAGGCCTCCCACATCTGCTACTCCAGGGTTCTGGCTTTTTGATTGTTTTCTTCATTTAATCTGGCAACGTGAATATTAACAAGGGAAGAAAATCCTCACTATCCTTAGCAGATAAATTGATGCATTCATTTGCATTTGCAAAATCACTAAGCAGTTTGCTATTACCAAAACATGGGGAATTTTACTTCTCAGGAAATATTCTAGAACACTGAATATATTATGGCCTCTAATAAAACTAGATCTGATTGTTGTTATAGAATTCATGTCGCAGCTACCTACACTATAAAGTGATGTAAGGGGGAAAAAATAGAATGGAGACTTGTTAGGTTCAGGCTCCAACTCCCCACGATGAATGTAATCATTGTATGCTGCACACATGTGCTAGCAAAAATTTTAAAAATAAAAATAAAATGATGTAATAAATTACATCACATGAATTAGGCATTATAAAAGTCAGAAGCAAACAGGGATGAAAAATACAACCTTTCACTTATGAATATGAAAATAGAAACCCTTTTGATTTCCAGTTTTGATACATGCAAAATCATGTACACAAAAATTTAATGTGTAGGTAGTGATTCTCTTAGAACTGGGTTGAAATGATTCTTCCTTTTATTTTTCTTAAATGTTAATAAATAATTTTACATATTTCAAATTTTTATTTGCTAGACTTTTTCCTGACATATAAAAAAGCTGAATCACAGAATTGTTTGGTTTATAGCTATGAAGTTTTGAGACTAATATTTTAGGACCTAGGGCCCAAAAGTAAGTGATTATTTTAGATTTAAGAAGAGAGTATATTCACTGATTTTCAATGGTAGCAAAAAATGTTTATCCACACAGGGGTGTGTGTATGTATGTGTGTGTGTGAGTAAAAATAATATAACTGTGACTCTAGGCATAACATTGGAAAGTCAGTGAGGATTTTTGTTGGTTGACTCTAAAGTTAAAGTTACTAAATTAGTTTTTTTTTTTAAATACAATGCTTAAAATCAGATATGCCAAGCAAGCAAGAAAAAAATATTCAAAATTGTGAGTCCATAAATTAAAGACATCTTTTAAAAATCCTCTTGTAGGAGAATGAGTCCATAAGTTGAAGACATCTTTTAAAAATCCTCTTGTAAAAGCAAAGTATAAATTTCTTGCACCAACAACTAAGTTCTACAGTCAGAATCCCTTGGGAGAGTGAAAGCTCAGTGCCACTTGAATCACTCAAATCCTCTACGTGAGTCACCATAGAAACTGACTCCTGGGTGCAGCATTGGCCTGGCACAGGGCAAGTGAGCAGGGCTCAGCATGGCTGGCTCAGCGTAAACGTTACCAAAGCACCAACAGAACTCTCAGACATTGGCTTGAAGAGTCTAAATGTAGAACTTTGAATGGTTGGCTGGAACACACAACAGAAACCAAGAAGCTTGAGCAGATTGAAAGGCTGCTCCTGTTTCAGTGAACACCTCCAATGCAAGCACTGAACATGATTTGGAGACCTGCAAATACAAGGGCCCACTCTCTGCAGGGTACATTTGCTGCATTGTGACACTGACAAGGGCTTATTCATGATCATGATTAATTAGCAACTCCTTCCCTGTCATCTCTCAGACCAGAGTTAATCTCAGAGTTAAGCAGAAGTAACACACAACCAACAACCATCCCAGGACAGTACTCATGCCCATGTTCCTCAAGACTTTGGAACCTGGTGTTGTCCAGCATCTGCTTTGGTTTTGCCAAATCCAGCACTGTTATGGGTTAGATCAAAGTGTCTAGGAAAGGTCTCATGTACAGGTAGGCTGGGCTTTGGGAGATCATTGGATCATGGCAGCCACACAGCCAACTTGCTGTCCGGAAGTGGTGCTTGGTGTTGCTGAGGTGGTGTCACTGACACATGACCCGGAAGAGTTTGTCTCCTGCTCTTTTCTCTCTCTGCTTCCTGGCAGCCATGATGTGAGCAGGTTTCCTCTGTCCAGCGCTTCCATCATGCCACCTCTGGTGCAAGTCTGGTGAATGTGGACTGAAAATTATGAGACAAAATAAACCTCTCCTCCTTTAATTTCTGGATTTGGGGTCTCCCAGTCATGGGAAAGTGACCAAGGAAAGTACAGTCACTTATTATGGCTATTGTTACTTATTTCTTGTAATGAAGTCATAGGACCAAGAAGTTATAGAATCTACTTGTGGATATGTGTTTTCACCCTAGGAATCTTCTCACTTGTAAAATCTAAAGTTTTCAAGTAGGGACCGTGAAATATTGTTTCCTCCAATGCAAGGAAATCAAACTATAAGGCAAAGAAAATATTCAGACAGAATGCTGACAGATTGAGTACAAAGAAATGAAAAGGTATGTCACTAGAAAAAATGGAGAAGTTTCAACTTTAGGAAACTGGAAGAAATGTTGTCATTTCAATGACAATGCATGAGGGGTAATGAGGGAGGTCTTTAAAATCAATCCCATGCAGAGGGTCCACTATGTTATATACTGACCATTATTGACTGCATTTAACAAGGTATTACCATCAAAGAGAACAACTCCAGAATAAGCCATTTTAGAAGAAGTAAAGTGGAATAAAAGAATACTGAAATTCTATGAGCCTTCTGGAATTGGAAAAAAAGCAGCTGCAGTTGATGATAGAATTTTACAGTACTAAATAACAAACACCCAGTAAAATGTCTCAGAAGAATCCAGTAAATCAAGGCTAAAGTCACGAAGGGCATGGATGGCCTTCCATTCATTTTCCATAAGGAGGCAATTAGCTTTAAATTAAAAAAGAAGCAAGTTGGTGAAAAACAGTGAAATAAAGAAATTTGAGAAAAAATATCTGGAGAAGAACTTTGGGTATGTGATTATAGTATAGTCAAAATTAGAATAAAGCAAGTCAGCAGTCTGATGATTTGAGAAATTTAACTGCCCAAAAGTTAGATATTTGAACTACGGGAACCTTTGATTATTTCAGATTGAAAGCAAATAAAGAAATAATTAATAATGAATTAACAAATAATGAAACTTGAGAACTCACAACTTGACACCAGTCCTAGACAAACTCTGAAGATTCAGTAACCCCAAGAAAGAATTGCTCTAATGCTCTCTTCAGGTATGGCCATGGGAATAAAGGCCCCAGCTGAATTTACAGATGAATGGAACAAGAAGTTATGGAAGAAATAGATGAGACACTTTTTGCAAGGAAGTAAACTGGAGCTCAGCAAGGGTGCAGCCTGTCTCCCATGCACGAGGCTGGAAGCTTCCCACTGTGTTCTCACTCTTCCCATTTCTGAGTGGAAGTTATTTTCAAAATAGTTTATTGGTACATGTTTATAGTACATAGTGATTATATTCACTGCAGGGAATTGGTATTTCTTAATTTTTTTTAAGTATAACTTTTAATAATGGAATATTTTAAGTCTTCTGAAAAGTAAACTGCTCTACATCTAAAGGTTTTTATAAGCTGCTTGGTAATTTGTCCCCCTTTTATTCCCTCCTATAGAATGAATGATTAAGGCCCTAGGTCAATGAGAAACATCAAGAACAAACGAACACATGGAGAAATAAAAGGAATGCAAAGCATTGTTCAACCCTCTCTGCTGACCTCCCTCCCTTCACACCAGTATATACAACATTTATATATAGTTTTATATATATATATATATAATGTGCATATTTATAATATATATTTCTATTATATGTGCTGTTAGTACGTGATGATCACATTCCATGTAGGAACTTGGTTTATATACACAAAAAACAGAGGAATTGTGAACTGAATGCAACTGTTTAGTATTTCTACATTCACAGTTGGGCATAGGGTGTGTGCACTCTGAAGAACAGCTAGTGAGTATATCATCTTTCGCCTCTGACTTAACTCAAACACGTTAGGTGTAGACCAGTTATCAGTAGAGAAGCACACTGTTAATCTAAAGTAAGTTCAGAGTCAAAGCACATTAGCATCACAGAAAACATTGGGCTTGGAATTATGAACCCATTTTCATTTTCTGTATTACTCTTACTGAAAATTTAAAATTGACTTCAGAGCAGCATTTTAAATGGTTTGAATTAAATTATAAAAATTAACTTCCACACCCTCCACATTAATGCAGTGAGATGAGAACAAACCGCTTATAAACTCTTGCTTTGCCAGTGAATAATGTCTGTTAGAACCTGTCAATATAGAAACTTCAAATAATAAGGTGTCACTCTTTAGAAACCAGAAAAGATGCCATGCTAACACTGTTTATTTCCTTGGCAATATCAGAGATATTTTCCTTGAGTATTTTATAGTATGACTCAGTATTCACAGCAGTGACATTTGAAGTCAGATTTTTCCTTCACATTTTCCCTCATTTATTTAAATCTGGATATATTTTGCCACCAACGCCAGTTAAAGTTTTCCAGGGATGAATCAGCAGTCACAGACCGTGAACCCATGAAGGAAGGTGGTTTGCTGAGTTGCACAAGGGTGACAGCCCTGACTCAGTGCAATCCACAAACCAATGGCTCTCCTGTGATTCAATGCCATGCATGGGCTGTGGAGAAGGAGAACTGTTGGGGGTCTGTGCCCAGACCCCCAACCCCCCAAAAGGGTACATGGCAAAGGCTCAAAGGAATGAGACACACGGCATGATCTTTAGGGCTCCAGGAGGAGTGAAATCCTTGGTAGAGCTTGTAACTCTGCTAGCCAGCTGGCCGACTGATGCTGGGCAACCTGTATTTAATCAGAACAAGCAAGGAGCTGAGTGGGCAGTGGAGGAAACCTGAGCAGGATCTTGGGAGCAGCAGATGATGCTAATTAAAGAAAACTATCCAGAAAGTCTCCAGCTGGCCTCAGCTGCGGCTTATCTTGCCCCCTGAGGTGTCTCCTCCTCCTCAGTTCAGCCATGCCCGGGCCACACCACAGCCCTACATGTGTATTCAGCTTCAATGGCTCCAACAGAGAACAAGAAGTCAACACGAACCAATGGCCATTGCCAATCTCGGTGACAGTATATCCCAGGCAGAGACAGGTCTCACCCCCCCACCTCCTTGGGCCTATCCCTGCGGAGTTCAACACATGGGCACAATACACAAAACTGGTTGATTCCTGAGTGCTGAGGTCAGTACCAGGCTTTTCTTTCTGTATGCTCAGGCATGCAAGATTTGCTTTGTCACTTTCTGAGGATTACAACCATCCTGCAGCCATTTAAGGGTTTGTTATGGAGGGTAAACCCTGCAAAGACTGAGCACAGTCAGAAGGTGAGTCATGCTGAGGTGGAACAGGCGATAACAAGTCACCAAGGAGCGTGTCCCCCAACAGGGTGAGAAAGAGCAGTATGTCGTGTGGCCTCCAGTGAGGGGTGCTGTGCTCCCCAGCTGGCTGTTACAACCTTTGCACGATTCCCTGAGGCTGAGGCTGGCTGTGGCCACATCCTGCACATACCCTGGGTGCCTGCCCTACTCCCATGTAGAGGCCCATGGGGGCAATGAAGAACTCCCAGCCCCTCTCCTGCCCGTGTACTTCTAACTCAGGTTTGCATCTCAATTACCAGTGCCCTGCTCTGAGATTCACCATCTCACTCATGTGCCCCTGGCTTAACAATTCCCTGCTTGGTTCCTCTGCTCCACACCACGCTCCCTCTGCAAGGCCACGTTGCATGCCAGCTGGAGCACAGACCTGGTATCACTGCTGCGGACACCACGCTTCTTAGCACAGATGTCTACCTGGCTGAAATCTCCTGCAGCCCAGGCCGTGAACCCAAATCTTGTCTAAATACACACGCTGTTTTAGGTACACTCTCATCCAAGAGCTTCTTCCATCTTTCATGACTTAGTTTGTGAGACTGGCTCTGGATTAGACTGGCCTGCTCCCTGTTCTCTGTAAGGAAATCATCAAATGTCCGCAAGATCTCATTGTACGCTAGTGGAAGAGTCAGTGCCGTTTTCTCTGGTAATCTTCTTTGTGTTTGGAACACACTGATTGGGGCTGGGGGCTTAGCTCAGCGGCTAAGCACCTGCCTGGCCAGCGTGCAGCCCCTGGTACCACACACAAAACCTTATTCTACATTCTTCCCGAAAATGAAATTCACAGTTTCCTCCTCAACTCTTCCGGAGCACTATAAATATCAACAAAAACACAGAATATTACTATTTATCAAATAAAGGAAATACAATGTATTGGATATGCACAGTGGCTCTGCAGTCAGATGTGTGTGTGTGTGTGTGTGTGTGTGTGTGTGTGAAAATTGTGACTCAACCTTGCACTAACTCTGAACATAAGAGGACTGTAAATTTTGTTAAGATTAAGTTTCATGAAAAGAATTTCTGTTAGTGTCTAAATTCAGACTTTTTGTGTGTTATAGGTATGAAAGCTTCAGTGTCTATGAAGAGCTGAAAGTACTTAGGAGTAATGTGTTCAGGAAATGTTAAGTACACACATTATTACCACATGATCTTTGACTCTTCCCAGTGAGAATACCAGGGAAATCAGATTTACCCTTTCCTGGGTCTTTACTAACCCGGGCACTTGGCCTGCATGGGTGGTGGCACTGGAAACCTTGCATGGCAATGCCTGAGTCCTTAAGTGAGTCAGCCAGGCTAGTTCTCACATGGAAGTGATAACTGGGAAAGTAACCCAAGCTCTTCTCTCCTCTCTGCTCAGGGAAGAACAGCATTTCCTACAATCAAAGCCCAGCCTGAAGACAGTCACTGCAATAATTATACAGAGGAGAAAAAATTTCACAAACTAGATTAGTTAATAGTAATGATCTAATCTGTAGGACCAGAGGTTCTGTTTGACCCAGCTATTCCCCTTCTTGGTATCTTCCCAAAAGAATCAAAAGCATCAGACCACAGTGATATGTGGGGAACCATGTTTATAGCAGCACAGCTTGTAATAGCTAAATCTTGGAAACAGCCCAAATGCCCCTCAACTGACAAATGGATAAAAAAAAAAAAAAGGATACTCAGGCATGAAGAATAAACCTGAGACATTTATAGTTAAATGGATGAACACTGGGATCCTACTCTTAAATGAAATAAATCAGATATATGTGTGTAAATATCTCATTGTCTCCCTGGTGTGAGAAACTGAAAGGGTCAATAAGAACCAAAATGTATATTAGGGATTGTGAGATAGGAAGCAGTTGCTCAAAAGGAAAGGGGAACTGGGAGAAGGGAGAATAGAAGGCAAAAGAAAAAAAGGATAAAGTGGAAATAAAGGAGGGAAAGAAAGGGTTAAGAGAGGAGGAGCAATGGGGAAAAAAGAAAAATTAAAATATACCATGCACAGGTACAAATCCTCTATGATGAATGCAGTCATTATGGACATCCAAAATAAACTTAATTTTAAAAAATTTAAGGCCGGGCATTGTGGTGCATACCCATAATCCCAGCACTCAGGAGGCTGAGACAGGAGGATTACTGCACGTTTGAGGCTAGCATAGGCTACAAAATGAGTTCAAGGCCAGCCTGAACTGCATAGTGAAACCCTGTACCAAAAAGACAAAAAAAAAATCTAATTTCTAGAATGGGCTAGAACAAATTTATTATTTTAAAAATATTTTGAATTATTTTACCTTAAAATATATATGAAAATACCCTAGCTTCCTAGAAACAAAAGGAATTTTTTTCTATACTTTTAGAAAAAAAATATCATGGCATACAATTCTCAGACTTATTGCTTCTTACTGTAAAATTAATGTGAGAAAAGTCACTTGACAGTAAATAATTTAAGTATTTCTTTCATTTAAAAAATACTTATCACAAATTCATAATTTTTCAACTTCAAATGTTTGCTAAATGTATGCTTGATGCAGATCTGTTAATTTTTTAGTTTTCTATTTGGCTCAATTTATTGGTCATCATATATTTCTGCCGGAGTCCAGCTGCGGCAGGGCTCAGGGGTCCCAAAGGTGGTCAGGGAGTCAGCGAGTGAGAGACAGAAGACACTGCACACCCGTCTGTGAGTGAATCTGAATCTATTTTATTTTTTAGAAGCTGGAGTATATATTTGCTAACTTTTTTCACCTTTGTAACACTTTAATCTTGTTACTTAGTTAGCTTGGAAAATGTAAGCCGACACACCTGGATGCCCACAGGAGGGAGAGATGGAGCGGCAGCTGTGAAGCTATCATGCCGCTACCTACATTTTTTCCCTTATCACTTATGGGAGTATGGCAGGCCCTGTGAGGATAGCGCCTGTCTTGGGTCAAGGACTCTTCATATGAATTCAACCAGGCCTTACCCGTCATGGGCCTGCAGGACAGCAATTGGTCCTGTGCCTGTCTTAGGCGGCCGGTGGCATAACATATGTGTCCTAGTTGCCCGTCTCTGGCTGCCTGTAGGACAGCGCCTGTCTTGGGTCAAGGACTTTTCAT